>ML786908.1:671632-697412 GCA_009831015.1 Picea engelmannii | reverse complement strand
TCAATTGGCTAAAGAAGGTATTGCTCCTTGTATCCTCATAGTGTGCTATCATTTCTTCCGTGAAAATTGTCCAAGTGACGAGTGATTTGCGAGAACAAATCCATCGATACTATACAAATTGATTAGGTTCTAAATATAAAGAATCAATTCATACCTTTTGTGTATGTGGCACATTATGGAGATCAAATAATTGCTCCATCTGAAGTATCCATGTGATTTGGTCCTTTCCATCAAACTTCCTCATATCAATCTTAGGAATGTGGTTGGTCTTCAAACCAAACTTGGAGTTTCTCCATTCTTGATTCACCTTCCTTGTGTCCTCATCATGAATTTCATGGGACGCATTTTCACTTTCAGGTGTCTTCTCTATTACAAAATTTTTCAATACTTCCATGATCTCCCCTTTTAAACCATCTATCTTAGTATCCAACTTAGCTTCCATTGAATCCATCTTAGTATCCAACTTAGCTTCCAATGAATCCATCAACTTAGCTTTCATTGAATCCATCTTAGTATCCAACTTAGCTTCCATTGAATCCATCTTATTTTGTAGTTCATTTATGTCCCTACGCATTTCTTCACCTTCATCAAGAGTCCAAGTAAGATTTTCTGGAGGCTTATTTGGTGTAGAAGTTCCCTTTTTGGGTGGCATGTTGGCCACGTATCACTTTTGAACCTTGATTTTGAGGTGGTTCTTCTAGACAATATTTCTTCTGTTGTATCTCCCAATTTTTGGCCCTTCTGGGCATGAAATTTTCCTTTATGTATTTATATGATATTTCTTCTCTGCAATTCCACAGGTCTGATCAAAATTGGATGTGCCAAGTGGAATTTATGGTAACTTCTCCACAACTTGCCGATTTTTGTCCTTTCCAGGAGATCTCACTTGTATAGTGTGCCCCGCACAAAATAATTGATATAAAATTCTGATACTCGCACCAGAAATACTACAGACTGTCCACAATCCAATGCAAATAGTCCCACACAATTTGGATACTCTAGGAAGAAGTTATGATTTTTTTACCTGGAACACCTTCTTGAGACTAGTCAATAGGACTAGTCAGATACCCTATCTTACACAGGGTGTATCTACAAATTTATGATGACCTAGAAGCTGAAATTTTTATCACATACACCTTACCAATTTCTGTAAATATCTTCCAGATCTCAAGGTCTGAAACATTACAAAAATGTTTCTATAGCGAAAATTCTGCAATAACTCAGTTCAGGACGATTCCAGAACCCTATCTTGTACAGGTTGTATCTCCAAAAGTATAAGGCCTCAGGAGCTAAATTTTGAACCCAACGTACCTTGATCCATCTACTAAATATCCTCGAATTTGTTCCTTCTGAAACATTGTAGCAAAAAAGTTATAGTGAAAATTCCAAGATGTCTCAGATGTAGCAACGAAACCCCAAGACCTTGAGCTCTGATACCATATATTAAGAACCAAATATCAATATAGCATAGAAAATCCTCAGAAAAAGTACTCAACGCCTTGAAAAAGAGATAATTTCAGATAATAAGCCTCTTTGAGGGGGCAACCTCCTTTTACCCCACTTAAATGTTCAAGTACAAGATGATTCAAAATGAAAATGTCTCCTTGGTATATATACGAGACTAGGAGGTATAATTACAACTAATGGCCTAAAGCTGACATAAATAAAATAACATTACGAATCTAATATGCCCCAATTAAGGGGTAATGAGACAATATTAGGGCTTAACATCCAAATTCGTATATGTTTCTTATATTGAATACAATTTTTATTTGTGTGAAGTACATTTCTTTTCCTTCAACTACAGTATAACTTGTCTTTGTTAATATGAAACCTGTAATCAAAACTATACTTTTATGAAGATTTGTTTTTGTTGCAACTTGTGGGAATAACTGTTTTTTTCGTACATGTTTAATGCTTGAAATGACATTTTAAGACTTAAACTTCTAGAAGCAGATTGTTCATTGAATGATTTGTTATTTTTCTTTGTTTCTTACCTTTACCATCTCACTTGTCTGTCCTTAGTGTGCCACCATCCAAGGAGGACCCTTGTCCATGTCAATTGGCCAACTAGACCATGCTAACGTCTTGGTAAGACAACCCTTTAATTGAGGAACAAAATCATAAAACCAATCATTCTAAACTTGAGGTGGCCTAACTCTGCCCTTTAGCAGTCAGGTGGAGACTTTAGAACCAACAATGTGCATTTGTGGATAACAATAGTACACATGGTTGGGGCGTTGGTGATAATGTGCATTTCAAATTCACCTTATCACCACCAATTAATTCACACTATCACCCCCCATCCACACCCACCACATGAGGAGGGTGAGCGTGGGGTGTGATAGTGTGCACCTAAAATGCACATTGTAACCCCCCACGTGACCTTAAAATTCACACTAGAGGACAATGGTAGGTTTGGGGTGACAATGTGCATTTGAAATGAAAATTTTCACCCCCCATGCCCACATTCCTCTTGAATGTGATGGGTGGAGGGTGTGGGTGGGGATTGATAGTGTTGATTTCAAGTGCATACTATCACTCTTGATACCCTTGGGAGTGGAGGGAGACAATGCGAATTTTTTAGGGTGGGGGGATGATAATGTGCATTTGAAATACACATTTCCTCCCCCACTATCATGAGGGGTTGGGCTTGAAATTTTTTGTTTCATGGGGGTGAGGGTGGGAGGAGACAACATGCATTTGAAAGTGTGCCTTATCTCACTCCACTAGGTGGAGGAAACATGCATTTCATTGGGGTGGAGGTGGGGAGATACAACATGTACTTTCAAAATGCATGTTTTCTCCCCCAACCCCCATGAAATTCACATTGGTAGGGGTGGGGGAAGACAATGTTCATTTTTAAAGTGGATTTTGTCTTCCTCCACCTCACTCCCATGAATTAGACATTGTCTCCCCCAACCCTGACCCTGATGGGTGTGATAAAATTTCCATTATATACCCCAATGGTGGGGGTGGGGTGAGGGGATAAGATGTTATTTTGAAAGTCACATTTCCTACCCCTAACCTCACAAACATGAGGGGACACAATGTGAATTTGAATAAATGTGTTTGTTTCCTCCCACCCCCACACTTATTAAGGGAATTGGGGAGGCAATGCCATTTTTTTAAATTTCATTGTCTACCATGGGTGTTGGGGGAGATAATGTGCATTTTTTCCACATTTTATCCCTACACCCCCACCCTCATGGGTGTTGGATACATTGATGTACTCCCAACCTTCGATGGAAGGAGAACCTGCCACTGATGACTGCAAGCCTCTAGGTACTCATAGGACTCTAGGTCTCATTTCCAGAATAGATGAGTTGAATTCGTTGGAAGGAGACCCACTGCAAGGAGAGAATTAGGGAATCACTCATTAGTCAACATGAGGTACAAAGAAATAACTTTATGATTAGGAGGAGATCAGATGAATAAAATGTTCATGAACCAATGACCCTATGCATCTCTCGTATGCACCAGATGTAAGTAGTTCATGAAAGAGATCCTCTGAATAGAATCCAATAAGAAAGACTACCAACAAATGTGAGGAAACCGAAAATAAGGATAATGGAATCCAAGACACTACATGAATCCCAATGTGTGAATATAGTTCTTGTCGTCGAACATAAGGGAAACCCCCCAATCAATGACCAATGAGGATATGTCAACTATTGGGTTCAAGGTTACGTACCCATAATGAATGTAGGACCAGGGTACATGGTAGGACTAGAACTTCATGTGACTTTGAGATACACTAAGGGTATGGCTGACATGCAAAGTCAAGAGTTCTGAGAAATGGCCGACACATGCTTATAGACTTCCTTTGAGCAATAGCATGAGGCATATGGATAAATCATGAAGCATAAACTTGATTATAAAACTTTGTGATGCAGGAAGCATAAAATAGTCTCCATAGGGACTGGAAGAATAACTAGTAGGAGGAGTAAACTCTAAGTAATGAGCTCATCTTCCTAAGGTCATGCTAAACCCAAACTTTGGATGAAAATGGACTCAAAAAAAATTTCTCTGTTCAAAGGTGACATGATTGCTGCCCATATGAGATAATATTATTTTCCCTCACGTCTTTTTTTTTTCATTGGAAAAGAAATACTATGATACAGGAGAGGAAATGAGTGTCACGAGTAAGGAAATAACTCCAAACAGTGGAACATACCTATGCTCAATGAAAGGAAGTGCATGTGGAAAATTGACACTTGGAGGGATGTTTCCTCTTAGGGTACATGGTGTCAAGTTGAAAAGGATACAAAAAAGGCTCTGCTTGGATAGTGATGAAAACTATAAGGTAAGCATCTTATAAGGAGAAAGAGGGAACTGACAAAAGGCTCAATACTACAAGTAGGATGATGGAATGTGATTACAACTTAACTCCAAATAATGTCATTTTTTGTATATTTAGTCCCCTAGGCCCGAAAGATATAAAATAATACCCATGAGAACTCTTCTAGACAATGATGACTAGAGTATTCATTTTTTGTAGGTAGTATACTTGGTCCGAAAAAGGGTTAAACTCACACCAAATAGACATCCTTTCAAAGCCATTTAATGAGTGTGAAACAGACAACGTCACTCAAATTTTTTTTTGTTTTTTAGAGAGTCAGAAAAGAGTCCCATAGGTAACATTCATAATGCTTGTGAGTAAGAATATGGGGTTCGAATGAAAATTCATATCGGAACTATAAGGATCTCCCAGTCCTATGGAATAACTTTTGCATTGGCACCAAATGGCACAAAGGTTCTAACTAGGGTACTCATGCTTGGTGAGCCTCTACCACTTAATAAGGACACTTCTAGTAGTAGTAAGAAGGTTTTGTGTTGTTAATAAATGGGTTCGTACCTAGGGTGTATGGATCATGGTCATAGGATGATGAAAGATTGCAAAATGGAGTGACAACCTATCCTATATGTCAGTGAAACAATATACTTGTCAAAGGCATGAACGAGTGGTATGACACTGGAAATCGCAAAAAATCCTGGACAAAACCACCAAAAACTAATTCTTTCCACTGCACTATTAGTCCATAAGGTAAACAATTATCACAAACTATAGAAAGTGGGTAAAACATTTCCACTAATAGTAAAAATAGACCATTTTACCATATCATTTGAGTTTTTTCACCCACATACTGCATTTTAGGCCATTTTTACCATGATCTTCAACTGTTGATTGCGGGAGCTATGATCAACGGAATCAACAACTGTCTGGACCAAGTAAGTTTGCATCCCCTCTACTTCAATTTCAATGGTTTAAATTTCAATTTTAGGCCCCATTTTTTAAGTATTAGAGGATGGAATATGGAACTTAGGGAATACACGAGTGACAGTTCACTGGGTCACGTATACAACCCCATATACACAGGCAAAGCAAATCTTGCACACGTATATGGAGCCCTATACATCAAGGTTACCAAGTCAGCCCACATACAAGTCTTTGATCAACGTTTTTGAAAGGTTTCAACTCAAAACAATGGCTTCTCCTTTGTAGGATGGTGATTGAATGGAGGGAGAGGGAGCATGAAGAGATAAAATCAACAATGGGAAGGGATGTAAGGGCCCAACAAGATTTAAAAATATGCAGCCTTTATAAATTTTGGTATCTCAAGGAAATGAGGGCTCAAGTGAGGTTACTCTAGTTGCTAGTAAACTACTCGGATCTAGAGACATAGTCATTCAACCTCAATGGGAAACCATTGAGGATTGAAGTGGATGATATATAATTCATCACTGGATTGTCTTGTTGAGGTGGGGTGGTGAATCGCAAGGCCCTAGGGGTTCGGGGTGGTATGAATATGGAGGAGTACATTTCCACCCACTGTGTTGCAGGAACAAATAAAGTAGGGAGACAATTCCTAATGAGGGTGATCGAGAACATGAGCTTAAATATCGATGTCTTTTACTTACACATATTTTGGGGTCAGCCTCATTGCATAAAGAATCAAGGTCACTCATGTTCTATGCGGTGGAGTGTTTAAGAACCATTGTTTATGACTGGTGTACTTCACTGTTGGCTAACATGAAGAGCCACATGAAAGATTGCAAAGAGGGGAAAATGAGAAACTTCAGATTTGTATCCATTCTTTGTAGTTTTTTCTTTGAGAGGGTTCCAAGCTTGAGCCCTAGAGTAGATATTATTCCACATGGATAGTGTGATCCAACCATGTCACGGTGGACTAACGTGATGAGGTGGCTAGGAGGTGGTAGGGTGCCAACCCCCTACAATGACGAGTTCTTTTTCTGGTGGCGCCGACAGGTCATATCCATTGATGACTACCCTTACGGCAGGATTGACTATAGAGGGAATACAGACATGCCTTTGCCACCAGGTTCTACCTACTGTGATATTGGTAAGAAATGTTTTTATATATTTCAATTTCTTTAGGTGCTTTTCAATAAAAATAGAAAACGAAAATAATTTTGTATGGTATCAAGTATTTATAATTTCATTATTATACAGATGTAGGTCTGTGAAGGCCAAAGGAATTCCGACGGCATCTACGGAGGGGCCGAGGAGATCAACACTCGGGAGGAGATGCAGGGAGAATGTTACATAATGTGCAGGGGAACCTATCTCAATTTACGCATAGGATTCCTATGGTTCAAGTGGAGGATTTTCCATAGGCGATGTAGTGGCAGGTCGTGGGTGTACTCTGTGCATGGGTGCGACTCTTCTAGCGTCTCAAAAACACCATCATGTTCTATCATGATATGCATCTAGGAACACAGGTGTAGATACCATTGTCATATTATATACCGGCCATACATGTATTTTGAGGGTGTGAACCCCATTTTGTACTATGAAACCATATTGTTTGAAAGGATGAAATATACAAAAAAATTGGTCTTCGACGTTACTTATATATGTTACAATGTGTACATGAATGAATGTGTTTTCTTTTCTTAGTTATGTGACAAATACCAATCTAAAATATAATTAGCATATGCATTGGATACATGATTAGAACATCAAGGTATGTGATTATAAGTAAGAAAATCAAAGTATTGTTCCAAAATTTGTACCCGTAGGAATTGTTGGAGTAGAGTAGGGTCTCTCACATGGTAAATATCGTTTAACTAACATATGACTAACTGTGAGTCCAGATGAACCTCTAAAGACCAAACACCATGCGAAATGACATCATGTAATATCTCTATAATAGAACTATACTCAGACACATTATTCATTGATGGCTCCAGACAAACGCCACCTGAAGACACCAGTTGGCCCTCAGGTGAGCAAATGACCCAAGCAGTGCAATCCATGTTCCACATATAAAAACTAGCACCATCCATGAATCCTAAGTAAACTGAAGACTTCGTTGACATCTTCCAACCAGGGGAAAACTTGATAAGCAAGTCGATGACACAAAGGAAAATATGTATATACACTAAGATACACTATTATACAAAAGGTAACACCCAATATTTGAGGGATCAAGCGTAATAATTTTGAAAGTAGAGCCCATTTTTTGGCTCATCCATCATATTCCCTTCATAATATTCCAATTCATAGGTTCCTTTCTCTAAGACACGTCGCATGATATAATGAATGTGCCACATAAGGTTGAACTTGCCTGCTACCAACGCTTCTTTGGCTTGGTCATACATGAGAACCAAGTCACCTTTAGTGTACCATCGAGGACAGACTGACCTATCATACTGAACATTAACATTTCATTTATTTTCTTTGATAGTCATAGAGGCATCTCGACGTTTCTCATCAAGACGCTCTAGGTGTATGAGGCATTATTCAAGGCCGAATGTGTCCGGTAGGAGCTCAATTTCAAACTTGAGGGAAGGGATTTCACATTCATTCGAAAGAATCAAATCCATGCCATGTACTAAATGAAAATGAGAGAAATCGATGGAAGTCTTCACCGAGCTTCGATATGCGAAAGGTGCAAGGTAAAGCATCAGATGCCAATCATATTTACTCTGGATAACAATGTTTTTCAAGATGGTCTTGAGATATTTATTCACCACCTCCACTTGTCCATTTTTCTGGGGATAGTGAGGGGAAGAATGATCATGCTTAAGCCCTAGTTTTGATGCTAACTCTTTCATCATTTCATTTTTGAAGTGACTTCCATAATCACTGAAAAATATCTTTTAGGATTCAAAAATGTGCTATAATTTGGTTGAATACAAATAATTTTATAGTATTACTATCAGATTTAATGGCAGGCATGGCCTATTCCCATTTATTAAAGTAATCCATGACCACAATAATATTCTAGTGCCACCCAGCCAAAGCTGGGTTACAATCCATAAAATCTACCCCCCACTTGGTGAAGGGATCGACAGTGATGACTGGGTGAAGAGGGGCTGGGTTCAATCACATTTTTCGAGTGAACACCGGGAAAGGGTGACACTTATTGACCGCTTCAATATAATCTTTAAAAATTGATGGCCAAAAATAATTCCCTTGCAATATTTTTTGGGTTGTCTCAAGCTCGGACAAATGACCACCAAAATCCCCACTATCATAGTCGACATTGATAATAGTTTCAACTTCCTCATGATTCAAGCAACAATGTAAAATTTTATCTACTCCTCGATGATACAAAGTGTCATCGATGATAAGGTAGTTTTTATCCTGATGACGTATATGTCATTGACTGTCTCTTGATAGATGCTAAGGTAGCTTCATTGTTTGAAGACAAATTAGAATGTCTCCATACCAGGGGTTCGAAGACAAGACAAGGAAGATATGTTCATCTGTCAATGAATCGTCATGAAAAATTTCCTCATCTAGTTGAGGGAAGTCTGATATCAAATCGGTAAAAACTAGCAATTTCTTAGGCTTCACTGAAGTGAAATCAAGATCAAAGTATTGTAAAATAAAAATCCAATTATTGTATTTCCCCCCTATGATATGCCTGGTGAGGACATATTGAAATGGATTTATATATACAACTGCAATAGTTTTGCAAAGTAATATATAATGTTGTAATATTTGCATTGCATGTACAACGACCAAGGCTAGTTTCTCTACGTGAGAGTATTTACCTTTAGGATCAACTAGGTTTTGAATTAGATAGTAGACAATGGGATCATGGAGCTCATCGTCTTGTTGAACCAGAACCATACCAACCATCCCTTAGGATGTGATGATATAAATAAAATAGTCTCTATTGTATTCTGAAGGCTTCAGCAGAGATGTCAATACCAATGATTTCTTAAGAGCATCAAAGGATTCCTGGGCTCGCTCATCCCTTATAAACAGAGTATCCTTCTTCAAATGACGCATGAAACCCTTAGTTAAATTTGCATAGTTCACTATGAACCAACGAAGGAAATTATCCTTCCCTTGTAAACCTTGAAGTTGTCAAATGTTGCGCGGGGGAGGCAATCAAAGTATTTCCTCAACCTTCATAGGATCTACCATGATCCCATGCTTAGACACTAAGAATCCTAAAATATGGCCAGACCTAACACAAAAGATGCACTTGTGAGGGTTCAACCGAATGCGATAGTAACGACATCTCACAAATCCTAATCGAAGGTGAGAGGAGTGATATACTATCTTGCAAGAGTGAGAAACAAGATTATCTAGGTAATCTTCAACAATATGCTTGAGATCGTGAAAGGAAAAGGTCATGGAACGTTGGAAGGTTGTTCCGGTGTTTTGAGGCTGAAAGGCATTTTTTGGTCTGAAAAATTACCCCAAGCACAAATAAATGTCATCTTATGTTGATCCTTGGGTTTAATTTGAATTTGATTATACCTTGAAGATCTATCCATAAAATAAAAGACTTAGCTTCCTTCTCACTCGTCAAGAATCTGGTCAATTAAAGTAGTTGAGAAGTTATCTTTAGGACATGCCTTGTTCAAGTCTTGAAAATCCATACATATGTAGATGGTTCCTTGTTTCTTATTTATGGGAATGGGGTTGGATACCCATTCAGTCAATGGAACCAGGTAGATGAAGTGAACATTAATTAACTTCTCTACCTCTACCTTAATAACATAGGGCCCTCTTAGGATTAACAACTCTAAAAAGTTTCCGAACAGGTCTAGCATCCAGATAGGTTTTAATCTCATGTTCAAAAATGATGGGGTTGCTCCATGGCATCTCTTCATACAAGAAAGCTTCAAATACATCACGAAACACTTTGAAGAGATTGGTATAGATCTGAATTTCTTCAGGCGAACAATCTACACCGATACATATGTTCTAAATTTTTCCTGAAATTTGAGAGATGTCGATCATGATGGTAGGAGAAATATTTTCCATGTTTCCTTCGACATCAATACGATGTGTATCTAATGGAACCACATCGTGATCGACCATCTCATTCAAGGTAGATCTAAAGTCATCATTTTTTATCCTAACAAGCTCTGGGAGGAAATAAGAGTGATGATACATATCGTCTGAAGGCCTATTAGGACCATACATGGACTCTGAGATTTCTTCATCTGAAGGTAAAGAATCATTGAGGCAATCATGCAAACAAGATGATAGGATGGCCCATATGGGATCTAAAATAGGATTCACCTCGTCCATCTGTGAGGAGAAAGGATCCACGTCACCAGTAGCATCAAGAATATATTGATACACAAATTATGCCCGCTAATAGTGGAATTTCCATCCCAATGTGTGAATGACCTTTGTATTACATAGTGGGGGAAGGTAGGGCCCAAGGATAATTGAAATATGAATTACATAAAGGAACGAGCCTCATTGATGATGAAGACTCATTGGAAATTACATGAATGTGGTGAATTGGTGCCATGAAATCAAAGCTACACATTAGAGAGGAATACATTCTGACACAAACATCCTCAGTTTCCTGATGAGAATTGTCGATCACAGGGACCGAAGTTCCAATTGATGCATTAGTACTAGTGTTCACAAAGGAAAACTAATCAATCGTCACTATGTTCCCTTCGTGAGGTAAACATAAAGTGTAGAAAACAGACGACACAATGGTTTTCATGTCATAAGTCCAATTACACCCTAGTAAAAAATTATAGTCGAGGGGCGCATCAACCACCTCGATTTCAACCTCCATTGTCTTCCCACTTAACTGGACTGAAAAAGTGGGAAGAATTTTGTGGGGTCGAAATGAATTCCCATCAAATGTTGTCAACATAGTCATAGATTGGGACATAGTCAAAGAGCCAATGGATTTCCAATTAAAGTGTGTTTGATGGTAAGTTTCATGTACTCCACATGGATTTGAAAGGCCACATGGTAAGGTAAGAGAGGCCCAACATCCATGACGTCAAACTTAATAACCCTTGAGCCACATGGGTCTAGAGCTCCTAAAGAAGATAACAAGGTGTTCCTCTGTGAAGGACACATATGGAGCACCTCCAAAGCCAACACTGCATAAGAGGTTTGACCCAGATCCTCGACAATCAAATAGTTATGGGAATCTATGGCATTAGGATTGTGTGCATAGCGCTTTAGTAATCCTTTCAGAACATGAGGGAGAGGTTCCAACTTTTCAATATGCAAGGGTGTTTCCAGAGGAAGAGGAGACTCTGGACCTACAATAGTGTTTGAAGAACCATAATCACAAGGTAGAGTGGCTACATCAATCTGAGACTTGACCATAGGGACACATAGATGGCCACCTTCATGTGCTGAGGGGATTTGCCTCTCGTTCAACGCATTTCCAGTGTTGGAGGCCCACAAGGCCATGTGATAATTATGTGGAAATGGATTTGTCAGCACAACAAGTAGTTGTGATAAGAGCCTCAAGGATTCCTCAATTTTGGGGAATAGGTGGGTAAGGTGATCATCTTTACAAAGTTTATAAGGAAACTTCACCTTCCATTTTTCTTTCTTTCCCTCACTAGAATTATTATTCAATTTATCATTGTTAGTTTCGTACTTGGAATTGGGATTGTGAGCATAGAGCTTTAGTAATCTTTTCATAATATGAGGAAGAGGTTCTGAATTTTTGATCTGCAAGGGTGTTTCCAGAGGAGGAGGAGACTCTGGACCTACAATAATCTTTGAAGAACCATAATCACAATATTGAGTGGCTACATCAATCTGATACTTGACCATATGTTCACATATATGGCCACCTTCATGTGCTGAGGGGTTTTGAATCTCATTCGATGCATTTTTGGTGTTGGAGGCCCCAGAGGCCATGTGATGATTATGTGGAAATGGATTTGTCAGCACAACAGGGGGCTATGATAAGAGCCTCAAGGTTTCCTCAATTTTGGGGCACAGATGGGTAAGGTGATTATCTTTACAAAGTTTAGAAGGAAAATTCACCTTCCATTTTTCTTTCTTTCCCTCACTAGAATTATTATTCAATTTATCATTGTTAGTGTCATCTTTGGATTTGTTATTATTTTTCCCACCCTTACAATTATTACCTCCTTTCCTTCTATTCCCTCTTGGTTGTTGGTTTCCATTTGGGTTAGATGACGACTATACATAATGCACATCCTCCGACTGAGTGGGAGTGGAGGACAAAGTTGAAGCTTGTCCTTCTATAGGCTATCTTAGAGACAAATATTTCAACTCGTTCATCACAAAATATATAGACTTAGAATTCGTAGATCCTATGATGCCATTGACATGAGGCCCATGCTTTTTTATAGGGTCATAGTTTGACCGCGACGTGTTAGGAAGAATTTCATACAACATCCTAGATTGAGCATATATGAGGTCCAATTGTTGGGATTTGAAAATAACTTCTTCCTCAGATGTTACTTGGGATGTAGATACATCCTTCAAAATATAATGAAATGAGGACTTAAGAAACCACTCCAACATAAAATATGGAGGAATGTAGGCCTTGATCAATCTCTTCTATCTACGCCACTCTTGGATATGGTTTGAGATATGCGTGGCTTTATCTTGGTGGAGGGCTGAAAAAATTTCTATGTCGAAATCGTAATGAACTGACAACTGTAATTGGTTGAGAAATACCAAAACCATCTGATTAAAGTTTCTATGTGTTCCCCCCGGTAGATGAATGTTCCATTTCATGACAACCCCCGTGAGGGTGCATTGAAATAGCCTAAAATGAATAGAATTGTCATTCAGGGAGTTAGATGAGAACCAAAGATGAAAGTTAGTGACATGATCACCCGTGTCCTCACTAGTATTGGCTTCAAATTTTGGAATGTATGAAAGAATCTTGGTGGGGATGGGGGCCCATAATGGATCGTGATGCACATGGTCACTCATTAATTTTGACAAATCTGAAAGATTAAGCATGGCTAGAAAAGGGAGTAGGGGTTGTGGTGTATGAGCCCATGCTCCCGAGAAATATTGTGGCAACAGAGGGATTGCAGGCCATCCAGGGTTATGGTATATTCCATGGCCCTGTCCAGTAGGATAATATCCTCCTCTAAATTGATTCATAAAAAGATGTATGGGCAACATACCCACAAAAGCGGTATAATGAGGGTTATATATGTTTCCCCCAGCCGAAGGGGCTCCGGGCTAGGGTTTGCCCATAGTGTGAAACTGAATCCCTCCTGATGGAAATCCAGAGGACAAAGGGGCATTTTCCATAATAAATTAATTTTTCGAAATCGACATGGAGGAAGAGGGGATAAAGGACATAATATAGGAAGTGAATTGTCCACCTGGTTGAGAACTCCATCTAGGAGAATTGATACTAGGATTAGGCCCTGAATAAACAAGAGGCCAACCTCCAACTGTAGGATTCGTCTGGATAATATGGTCTCCAGCAAATGAGAGAGAGGCATACGTAGGAGCCATGCCCCCAGGTCCAAAACTAGGATTCACATTAGCCATTGGAATGGAGGATGAGAGTTGTGATGTCATGTTGGGAATACCTAAAGAAAATGGAAGAGAGACCAAAGGTATTGATTGAGAATTGTAACCTGGCATACCAAAAAGAGATCTGAAAGGGTTCGCTCCTATGGGTTGAGTAGAACCCATAGGTTGGGTAGCAGTAGAGGCGTGGATCTATGAAACCCCAACTGTTGAGGTTGAAGGAGTCAAAGGGATCCCACTAATCACAGAAGATATAGGATTCGATGGACTCCCTATGACATTCAGGTTTGAATCAGTACTCATAACTAAATCATCACAAGTCTAGGTGGTGGAGATATATGTACCATGTTTATTAACTTTATGCCTTTTAGAAGGAAACTTCTGTAAATACTCAAGATGTGATGGTAAATTAAACAAATGGAGAGACCTTTGAGGAAGTTGGTATTGCTCATGATGGCTTGAGACTTGAGATAGAAAACCAAATCCTAGGGAAAAATAATAATCATATAGAAAACGAAAATAAATCAAACAATCCAATGCACACAAAGATGATATAGTGGTTGAAAAGGGGCATCCCTCACTAGAGTAGGTATGTCTCACCCAAGAGGGCCCTGAGACTCCCTTCAAAATATTGGAGGTATCATAATTAGTTATAAGGGCCCCCATGGTATTAACAATGCAGTCGTTCAAATCCTCCAGACAGGTATTCCTCCATAAAGGTTGTGTGTTGTTCGACCCTTATCTGACTCAGGGTACCTGCAGAATAAGCTTTGCAAGTAACCTATGTGGCTACATATGTCATGCAACTAGAGTCACCTAAATATAATCAATGCTCAGGAAAAAAATAGTAAGTCGACTCCACCATATGGGGAGGGTAACAAAGCCCAAAATATTGAAAGAACCACCTCTCATGGAGGTAAAGGTACCCAAATATGAATGGAACCCCAAAAATATCTCTAATGCTAAGAAGGTATTAGAGAGTTATCTCGGCAACCTACTTCACGCGACCTCGTGCTTGACTCCGATGTGAGCGGAGTCTCCTGACATCACTAATTACACAATGGGTTTCACCACTCTTTGTTCAAACACATATATTTAGTTTAATAGCCTTGGAGAAGTTTACTCACAAAATCATATTCCAAGGCCCTATGACCTTATACTTGTTTGTGTACCCTGCAAAATAAAATCATTTCTAATCAATTTTAATTAATAAGCATTAATTTTAATGGCTTATGCTTACTCAAGAGGTGTGGTCATGAAACTGATGGTATTACGACTCAACATATAAAAAGAAGAAAATATAAAAACATTTCTAAGATCTAGTCTTGAATTTCAAAGAGATAGTATGTTTCTAAATGAAAATTTCCCAATGCAATCTCTACAATTTCAATGAAATGCAATCTCTCTGCATGTGTCAAAATCAATGCAAAGTAATCAAAAGATAAAGTGCCATAATGAAAAATGAGAAAATGTTTTTGTGTTTTCGTTATAAAGAAAAGACAATGCAAGGACTAAATAGAAACTTCACAGGTAGACCCTACTGCGAGAAAAAAGAGATAATCCAAATAGGATACCCAGGAGAAAAAACCCAACCCAATGTGTAAGTACAACCAATGAAAAATATGATAAGAAACAATATCACTCGAAAATTCAACAATAAGAAGGCTTCCTGTCACTCTGTAGGCACTTAACAGTCAGGACAGAGACCTAAGAAGACTCAACAACCAACCAAACTCACCCAACAAACACTAAACTCAACCAACAAAACTAAAGAGTTGATGTACACAACTATTTGAGAAAAACTCATGTATGTACGCACCCTACAGAAGGACAACTCGCGTATGTATGTGTTTTTCAAGGGAAAAACCATGTATACCTAGTAAAACAATGGTAGGGAAAGGATTAAGCCAAGAAACTCATATGAAAAATAAAAATAGGTTGTTAAGCAATAGGAGAATAGAAAACATAGGCTAACATAGAGGAAATCAAATAGAAAAACACTCCAAACCCCCAAAAAGAAGATTCAATCCCTAGTATGGTCGCGAATTATGTTATGAGGAATATATCTCTATGACATGGGGTAAACCACAATAGATGGAATGACACATAGAAATCAACTTTAATCCCAAATATGCTATATAAATGAAATGATAATAAGACAAGGCCGAGATCCTACCTCGTCCAGACGTTCGATGAATACCACAGTTGAGCACA
Organism: Picea engelmannii; assembly: GCA_009831015.1. Lineage (NCBI taxonomy): Eukaryota > Viridiplantae > Streptophyta > Pinopsida > Pinales > Pinaceae > Picea > Picea engelmannii. The sequence continues at coordinate 681,460 of ML786908.1, read as the reverse complement.
CAACTCAAAGATTTATACCTATAACTTGTCCTCAACAACCAATATACAGAAGCATATGGTAATAATATATAATGTTAGCATATAGATTCGCATAATCCATTAACATACATGACAAATACGCCCATGGAATATTAATTCAAATATTTGCAAGATATCAATTGGATGGGAAAAGAGTATTTCTATTAAAATAATCAGTAGAAGTATATAGGTGACAAACTTCTATAACGACACATATTGGAACTGAGAAACTAAGTCCCACCAGCTGGGTCTTCATCACTTCAATCCTCCACCAAAGGAAAACTCATATCAAGGAGTCAATGAGGTTCTCCATCACAAATAAGGAAGAGCTTGGGGGTTGAACAAAGAGTTCAAACTTTCAAGGACAAAGGGATGTAGACTCAATATGAAGTGAAATTTCTCCAGAGTGTCTTTGCTCTCAAAGTTGAATTGTTCAATATCCTTGAGGCTTGGATATGGATCAATTTATAGCCTTCAAATGGAACTAAAGGGTCAAGTCGGAGCATTTCCAGTATATGGAAGGTGAAGGATCATGGATATCATGACTTGGCATGGAAACCCGACATAATTTTTAATTTTGAGCACCAAACCCAATGTACGTGGGTTGTAGTGGAGAAAATTGTGTGTACGCTTGTTGTATAACTGGTAGGGCGCATATATGTGGAAAAATATGATTTTTTGGCTTTGGAAGGTACAAAAGGGGACTTCAAGTTTGCATAGGGAAATGGAAATTCCATCCAAGCAAGTTGTATGGGGTGAGGTAAAATTTGTTGTAACACACATTCCATAATGTTGCATGCACCTCGGTAAGTGTGCAAGGATTACCTTGAAGTTCACATCGAAAAAAGTTATATATATATGGATGTATATGTATTTGATGTCAGAGAGCTTATGTGGTTATGAGACTGTTGAGTCAGGATGCAAATACGCGAGTGCACCTATCCTTGTAAAATGAAATCACACTCATGTTTTGGGGGGTAAACTCCATCGAAAAGGGAAAAGGGTGAACTTAAGTCCAAGGGGATATTTTATTAATATTTATGAAAAGTGTAATTTATGGATAATTATTTATCTTAAGTTCCCAAGGGATGGGAATGAGTCACCATGTGGCTAAAGCTAATTTTGAAGGTGAAATGTGTCCAGTTTAAGGCATGCAATATATATTGCTTGCCTTAGTGTATTTCAGGGGGAGAAAAATCATTCATCTCATTCCTTGATCATTGAGACTAACACTCCTCTAGTGGAAAATATAGAACTGATTGGCATTGCATAACCTTGTGCTTAGGAAAAATTGATTTTTGGTCGAAGAGGCAGGTTTTCAGGATCATGCACATTCTCTCTAGGTGAGAGATTTGTTGTCAAACAGGTGGTTTTTCAGGCCCGTGAGCATTCTCTACCAGTGATATATTTGTTGACGAAGACAAAGGTTTTCAGGACTGTGAGCATTCTCTCCAGGTGAGCATTTTGTTGGGAATTGTTCCCTGTTATGATAGGCATTATTTACAGGGATCTGAGAGTTATTATACGACCTATTTATAAATCCCTAGAAGGGAATTGGGGTAGTCGAGGAACTACTGAACAAAGAAGGGGAACACTTCCTTGGGTGGGACAAAAATGTGGCGAATAAGAGAGTATAGGCTAGCTGCAATAGTGCACACCTTGGATTGAAAAATTCTACTAATTATCAGGTCTTAGCCTAGAATTAGGAGTCCTTTTTACCTAGTGGAGTTTAAGCCCAAGCTCGGGGGTGACCTGTTACTGAACGTTTATGAGCAAAAAAGTATATGGATGGGAGGAACGTCTGATTTCTGTGTGCAGTTGGTGACTTTTCATAAACGATAAGTGTCATTTATGTACTTGTCTCATTATTGTGTGCTTAATTATCTATGTCTGATATGAGTTTAATTCTTATATGATGTTTCATATAAGTAATTGTTGTTATTCTATATAATACTACTTGTTCATGTAAGTGTGGTGTTGATATTTAGTATTTGTAGTCGTACATGTGGGATATGATAGTTGTTATTAGTTATTCTTGTTAAGTTAAACTTATAATATGGTTATGAGTGTTTGAAGTGATGTTAGAATGGTCATGCACGTAGGGAAATAATCTATGCACACAAGAGGATGGATTTTCTTGTGCATGCAGGGAAGCAATGTGTGTGCACAAGGAGAATAGAATTGGCATGTGACGCCAGAATGGTTGCACGTGTAGTAGTGATCACATGTTCATAATGGATTACATACACAATAATGTTGTGTGCTCAACATGCTTTTGCACCCAATTGTATTTCGTTACTTTGTATTTTGTAAGTCATGTCAGAAGAGGAAAGTTTGTGTGGAGCGACCCATCTTGGTATCGAGCGCGTTACTTAAAGTATTTATGTGCAGACGAATGTTATAGAATATAATGTGTGCACTATATTTTAGAGAATCATTGCTCAGTAGTAAGTTGGGTATGTTACAAATGGTATTAGAGTGTGGTACCCAGCTAGGAGGATGGGTACATTACAAGTTCATATCATAGTGTAGTACCCAGATAGGAAGATGGGTACGTTACAAGTTTGTATTAGAGCTCAGATTTCAACATTGAGCCTGCATGGGCCAATTTTCTACTTAAGTAAAAATTTAGACCGGTAAGTGGTAAAGTTTGGAATTATAGCATGACCATGGTATGCATAAAATAAGAATGTGCAAGTTTGTGCGCTAAATGTTTGACATTGTGAGGTGTGATGCTGGAAATGCACAATAAACAATGGTGCATGAGTTTGCACACTAAAATTTGGGGCTGCAAAACTTGTGGTTCATGCGTAATATAGATACATGGTGTATATGTTAAATATTGACATCACACATTGGTACATATTGAACACTAGTGCATGCACATGATTCAAAGGAAGAAGGGGACTAAGCCACCATTTTTCATAAATACTTTGCAAGGACAACCAACTCCCAAGAAACCCAGAATGACATATACAATGGGGAAAAAACCAAGGAAACAATTCATTCAATGTTGGGGTTGTGGCAAAGATCATATGTATAGATATTTTCATCAAAGATGTGAAAAAGAGAGGACTGTGCACAATGTACAACAAGTTGCGACAATTGAAGACATGGGAAGAAATGTATCTAGGATTTACGCAACCTTGGATAACAAGCAAGATGAGTTTCAGTCACACATGATTGAAGTGGACAGTAATATTAATGACCAACCCATTGTTATTTTAATTAATTCAGGAACTAGTCATAGTTATATGTATCCTAAGATGGTGGAAATATTCCAATTGCCAAGAAGAAAGCTTGGAAAACCTTGGTTGGTGTAGCTAGCTACAAGAGAAAAAAGGAAAATTAATGAGATGGTTAAGGCATGTCGAATGGAAACAAATGGAATACACACAAAATCTGATTTGAGTATCATACCTTTGGTCTCGTATGATTTCCTCATTAGTATGGATTGTGTTGGAGCCGCCCTTGTTCTTTCACCTCGCGCGAATTTTCAAAGTTTGATACTTGAGATCTAAGGTTGTTTTTCTTCTCCTTCCGAAGATCATAAAACTCTCAAATTTTGTCGCATGAATAGAAATGCGTTTTCCCTTTCAAAAAAGGTCCGTTTTTTTGCAAGAGTGTTTGCTCTCTTGTTTTATTTCGGGATGTTGCCAGTCAGGCGCTTTAAATATTTGAATTCACAAGTCCCGAGTCGCAAAACTGCGAACTCGTTCCTTGAAATTTTTCACCCAAGGCATTGACTACGGTAAACCCTTTAAACCTTAATTAGGCATCATCGGTATTTTGCGCCTCGGCATTCGTCAAGGACAAGTTTTTGTTCTTACATCCTCGATAGCCGAGAACGCGATAACTTTTGAGAAAACCTTGGTTGATAACTAAAAGTAAAAGACTAACCATGATTAAACTTGGTTATCGGCACATCACCGCTCGGCATTTTATTTCATAAAGTTAAGGTATCCAAATCTCCGATTCACGAAGTTGCGACATAAATGTATCAAGACTAATTAATTGTCGTATCGCAATATCGCAACTCGGCATATCATCCTCCTAAAAAGTTGTCTTCGAATTCTCGAGTCGCGATATGGCAATTAAGTTATTCACATCATTAAAGACCCACCAATCACGATTCCCATTGATTACCTTGAAATCGGCCCTCGCAGTATCGCGAGTTAAAAGGTCAAAACGCGAAAACAGAGTTCGCGATGCAACGAAAAGCGAGGAAGTTTTCAAGTCATTAAGATTTGTAATACTTTAAAKTTAAAYGAAATACGTCCCGCRCTTCAAGGTTGGCACACCTCACGAGGTATTTATTTATTTTCTCTCCATTACCCGAGTACCTGTCAAGCCGCCCAATATTCATGACATTAATGAGAATTTAGGGTAAATCCACGAAGAAAATAAGATCGGATTTTTCAATAAATTCAGTTTTATTCGCGATTTGATAGACTTACGTCTAAAGGTACAAGATTTTCAAATATATACAAGATTTTGTTTTATTTTTTAAACATTTCTTATTAACGCGTAAATCTCGCCTTTCCCCGAAGATACTCATTTCCGCATGTATACACAGGTCTACTGCAGAAGAGAAAAACAACAAGCTTCAGCTATGGCACCAAGGAGAGTAGAAAAAACAAACGTCGAGGTTGCGGCACAGGGTCCAGATAACGTCTCAGATACTTCACCTCGGACGAGTGGCTCAGTATCCACCTAGTCGTCTATTTCAAACATTCTGAAAGCCGGGATGGCGAACTGTTCAGATTCTGATGGCGATAACCTTGATGTTGTGAAGGATGACATGAACACTAAGTACAAGACAATTGTTCAGTCGGGAATGCACCTAGTTGCAGCCAGACCTCGGTTGCTTCCATACTAAGATATTGTCCGATGGGCATGAGATCACATCGACCTATATTCCAGGACTATCTTAAATGATCGACAGGCCTTGATCGGGATTTTTAGGCCGGAGCATATCCAGTCTATGTATAAGCTCCCAACAACTCCTGAATACACATATGGCAAAGAATTCTTGGAAGAATTCAAAAACAAAGAATGCGTAGAATTTGAAAAAACCATGCCAAGCTTGATAAAATATTGGGTATCGCGTTCCTCGACATTTAGAGTGAACGACAAGGGTGTGTATTCGATCTCTTCTTTGGAGCCAAATTTTATGTATGTGGCGATGATGACCTGTCGACTTTTCGGATGGGAGGATACCGCGCATTTTTACGTTCAGTGGGTACCTCTCATCTTTCGGGTGGAAGAAGGTTCCTCATTCAATTGGGCGAAAATGCTCTCTGATAGTTTGTTCAACAGGATCACAGAGTACCAGGAGAAAAAAGCAGCCGAGAAACCATCTGGATTCTACATGTCTGCGTACATCATGGGCGCAATATGCTCCTTGATGCCTTTCCCTTTAATGAACTGGGCTTGGAGTCCAACCCATGAGAAAACTGTTCATGAGTACCACGATAAGCTGTGGGAAAATAACGCGAACAAGTTTATTTATGAGATTTTTAACTGGGTAGTAGTGCCCCTACATGTCACCATTTTTGGTCTTTTTCCACCCCGCATCTTGGATAGCATTGACAAGAATCTGAGCCATATTGCAGACTGGTACGTAGAGGAAGAATTCTCTTATTTGAGAGTGTTCAGAGCTACTGTTCCTCCTTCATCAATACCGTTGTTCATTCCTGACAAGCTAGCTTGTCGCGAAATTGCTCGGCAAGTAGTAATCGGCGGAGTGAGCAAAGAACTCAAGGCGTCAGCCAAGAAGGTATGGCCATCTTTCCCTATATGTCTAAATTCATATTCATTATTAGATTTTGGACACGCTAAGGCCGAGGCTGCAGCCTTAGAAAATTTGGGCCTATCCTACATTGAGTACAAAAAGCATGATCCAGAGAGGATTGTAAGCACCCATTTGGGGAAGTGTGGATTAAAGAAGTTTGAACATGAATTTTCTCCCTCGGATGATGTTTTTCGAGGGGCGAGGTCCTATTCAGAGGTGAAATTCTGAATCGGATCCCTGGCACCCGCAGACAGAGCTTCTGTTTTAAAATTTCAGGAGCATCGGAAAAGGTGCCTCCCCGTTGTGCTGGGAGGTTTGGGACTTACCAAAGATAAACAAAAGGAAGCCGAAAGTTCTGAGGGACAAACCTCTAACCCCGAAAAACGTCAGGAAGGAGAGCATGAGAAGAATCCCGGGGCAGAGAAAAATTCTGAAAAGGAGAAAAGCCCCGAGCAGGAGAAAAATCCAGACAAGGAGAAGAGTCCTGAGCGGGAAGAGAGTCCCGAAGCAGAAAAGGAGAATACTGACCCTCCTAAAGAGCATAGTCCGGAGGTGCAAATGAAAGACACAGGCCCACCAGAAACTCAGAATCTGGAAGCAGAGACAAAGATTTCTGAATCCCCGAGAGGGCGAGATTCACTCAGCACACCAGGGAGGGGTGCAAAGAAGATCAGGAAACCCATCACCTCTGTCACACCTTTGCAGTCGGCACAGGGAGGTGTTAGCGAGGGATGGATATTTGGTGAAGAGATAAGACCCATAAGGGCAGAGGAGCTCCCTCCTAACGAATTCTTCTTTGATAAGAAAAGGAAAGTTGTGGTGAAGCGAGAATTTTATCAAGAGGGAGAGTCCATCGTTAAGAAATTCAAAGTGATGACCGATGGGAGAAATAAAAAGAGAGATGAATTTGCCACGGAAATTGCAGGAACGCTAGGAGCATACGCAACGACAAATCAATTCTCGGTCGAAATGTTAAAAAAACAGCTCAAAGCAAAAAATTGCCTAATCAAGACTCTTGAAGCCAGGGTGGCCTCAGCAGCAGAAAGCGCTAAGATTCAAGCAAGTGGAGAAATCGAGTTGGCCCGATTAGCCGATAGAAAGGAAATTGAAGTTCTCAAGATCAAGCTGGAACAAGCAAATTCTACGGTCCGAAATGGTCGAGTACAATCGGACCAGCAGAGGGATATGATTACACAGCTATAGGCTCAGTTGGAGGACGCAGAAAGAAAGGCGGTTGACATCGAGATCATTAAATCCAGAGAAACCGATGTTCGGAGCAGGATCTCCTTTGCTAAACAGAGCCTGCTGAACAAAATTGGAGAGATTCGAGATGACTTCTTGTTTATTCATCGAATCTCCGAGAATCTGACTAACAAAGAAAGAAACGCAGAAGCTGCTCGGGTCACTTTCCAGGAGGCAGTAATAGCGACCAACAACAGGTTTTCAAGGCCTCCTGGGCTCACCATTGTCGAACAAACCAGAGGTAATATCTTGCTAAAGAATTGGGAACAGGATATTACTTTAAGCAAGGAGAAGGCTCAAAAAGTGACAAATTCATTGGAAGAGGCCATCAATAACATAAATGGTGAGCAGTTAGGGATAGAGATTGGAGGCGACACAGAGGCACTGAGGCAGATAAATATAGACCGAATTTCTCTCAACATAAAAGAGGAGAATGAGAGAAGTTCAACGGAAATCTCCAAGATGGGTAGGGTGGACCCAGCTCAAATCGACAAACATTTGATTCAAATCAGTGCGCAACTTGGCGCCCTTGAACTTTTTAATATACAAGTAAATGATAAGCTTCCACAGTTGGCACGAGAGTTCTATTTAGCCGAAGATCGTTGTCAGGCCGAGCCTTCATTGCTTGTCACCTGGTTTGTGGACAAGTGTATAATGTACACTGAATCCATGCGAGGACAGGCACCTAGCACTTCTTGAAGATAGAATGGATGAGATGGAATTATCTCACTCCCCCCAGCTGTCAACACAAAACCTTTATAGCTTGTATTTCATTTTTAGACAAGTGTAGCATATGTACTAAATTTAAGCAAAAACAAGCACCTGGCACCTTTTTGTAAACAGATTCGGACAGATGGAGTAATTTCGCTCTTTGAACCAAGAGGCAAATGTTGTATAAATAGATCACAAAAAGAAGAGAAAGGGGCTGGACTTTTTTGGGAACTAACTGTAAGAGATGTTTTTACATTAAAGGAGTTAATACAAGCAATCTGAAGATTCCCGATTCTGTCACGACTGTGTTGCAAGTTTGTTTCGTCATGATCTTTGTTTCTTTTCATTTTTCTCTACATAATTGATGTGTATCACTATAATTTAGTACGACCACTACTATGGTGAAAGGTTTGCATCTTTTTCTGTAATTGTCTCTTGTCTTTCCTCTGCACCATCTATTAGCGGGTGTAAGACCAATTTACACTTACAGAATTTTATGTTTATGTACACTAGGTCAATTATGTTTATGTCAACTGCTTCTTCTGTATATACGTGATTTTTCCACTGACAGGAACTTCGCGTCATCTACAGCTTAATGTTTTCTCCCATCTCACGTTATTTTATCGGAAACAACACAGTTACAGGAAAGGGACTTCAATTTGCATCCTTATTTCGTTTTTTCATGAAAAGGTTTCTCTTTAGTTCGTCCTAATTGGAACAACAAATAAACTATCTCTTTAAAAACCATTTCCATACTGGAACTATTACTCAATGACCATTCCCGCAAAAACTCAACCCAATATTCAACCCGGATTATCTAGTCAAATACATATCGATTTAAATCTCTTAGACACAATCCTTAAAACCGTGAATACCCGGGACGAATTGGAACAATCATGGGAAGCCATTGAGCGTGACATAACTTCTCAAGAGCAGTTGGAAGCTAGATGACGAGAACGTAGAAATCTGCTCTAGTTTCTCATACCGAAGGTTAGTATAATCCTATATCAACCTTTTGTATACTTTCGGATGCCTTGACACTGTACTTTAAGCCTTAGTACAGACTCAGGAACAACAAATTGGTTGGACCAACATCATGTTGTTGTAGACAGTTACAATAATGTATTTTCTTGCTTAGATGAGGAAGGAAACTTAAGAATACTTGAAGGCATTCCTAGAGTTGTAACTATCATAGAATTTCCAGCCTTGCAATTGAAGAAAATCTTCAAGAAAAGAGGCCAAGTATTTGTAGCACACATAGAGGAGGCACGTAAGGAAAAAGTGCCAAATGTTTAAGACTGTGCAGTACTGAAAGAATTTAAGGATGTCTTTAAATATATACTGGGGTTTCCACCGAAAAGAGATATCAATTTCTCTATAAATATGATTCCTAGTGTAACACCCATATCTAAGACTCTTTATAGGATGAGTATACCAACAATGAGAGAATTATAGATGCAACTTGAAGAGATTTTGAGGAAGGGGTATATACTCCCAAGTGTGTCACCTTGAGGTGCCCCAATATTGTTTGTGAAGAAGAAGGATGGTACAATGAGACTTTGCATCGACTTCAGAAAGTTGAAAAAAGTAATAGTAAAGAACAAGTATCATTTTCCAAGGATAGATGAACTTTTTGATCAATTGAGGAGCATGTAGATATTTTCAAAGATTTATCTTAGATATGGATATTACCAAGTGAGAATTAAAGAATAAGACAACAAAAGGACTTATTTCATAATGAGGTACAGACATTATGATCCAGGTGGATATTGGTGGCCACCCACCTTTTTCGACTCGCTCAAAACAGTTTTCTGGCAATTTTGGCAATTTACTATTTTTAGCAGGTTTAACTTCCGGGGCCATTTTGAGGGCCTAAATGAAGGTTTTTGGAGATCGAGGTGCTAAATTATAGCCGAAGGAATGACTGAGCCCCCAAAATGAATCTCCTCGACGATACCTTTCCAACGAGCTATCACACGCCTAAAACGGAGATCGTATGCAAAAGTTACGACCCCGGGAAGTTGATGTACTAACTTACCCAAACGGGGCCCACATGACTTTTG
>ML786908.1:642055-658241 GCA_009831015.1 Picea engelmannii | reverse complement strand
TTTTAGGTATTCCGTAGATACCAAAACCCTAATCCCTTAATCCGGGATTAATTTACAAATCAGCTAAAAATAGCAAAATCCGCTAAAAATAGCAAAAACCGCCCAAAAAAAAAAAAGTTGTACGGACCATCAGACGCAGTTTGTCGTATCTGACGCACCCACACACACACATTGTCGTACGGACCGTCATACGCAGTTGTAAAAATAGCTAAAAATAGTTTGTACGGACCGTCAGACACAGTTGTCGTATCTGACGCACCCACACACACACATGCAAAGAATATAACACATACCCAATAGGAGGATCTTGCGTTTAGATGTCTTCTTCCACAGTCTGTTAGGAACCTAATGTTTACGAAAGACCTTTGCATATCTCTGATACAAGTCTTCCCCCTACTCACCCTTACTACAACTCACTGTCTGAAGTTACCTATGACCTCACTTGCCCATGCATGCTTGGCCTAGTTCCGGAGTTAAGACCACATCGTTTGAGTTAACCTCCATCTGATCACCTCATTAAACAAATCATGACATAAACTGATGGGAATTGGGCTCTGCTCCTACTGCAATCCAGGGGTGACTTCCGATGCTAACATTTCTGGCGCCATTGCCGGGGACGAAGTTGAAAATTTTCCCCAGGATTGAACGACATTGAGCCTCTAATTCTGAAGGTGCATCATGTGTCAGAGCCTTTGAAGATTGATACTATGCACCTGGTGACTCCATTGTGATGACTCCACTGTGGTGAACCTGCTGACTAATTGTGGATTTCAGAGGCAGGCACACACGGTCTCATCCACAGCTGCCTCTAGCTACACCTGAAACTGATCTAGAGGTGGTTCTCAGAAAAGGAAATGCCCCTGAAGAAGAAGCTTCCACTGCCGAAACAGGTAATTCGCCATCTCCTTCTATAGGAACTCCATTTTCTCCTCCCCAATTTCTTAATAGACCTCCTTCGGAGGTTTCCTGTTTCCTAAATTTCGGGAGTGTTCCTACTAAGTTTTCCCCTCCTAGTCTAGGATTGGAGGGAGAAATCCTTGTCACTCCCCTCTCCCCCGTAGCTATACCTTGGCGTAGACCTCGGACTACAGAAGATTTCCCCACTCCTATATGTACTGCTCCTCCTCTTGTTACTATTACTACTCTTGTGCAAAGAGGAGAACCTACTGACTTGAGCTCGTTAGCCTTCTCCTTAAAACCCCTCCTATTGCCCACTCCACTTCAAGACTCATTCCCAGTAGGCCCTTCGTGAACTCCTTCTCCTCCGAGTTCTCCTCCACCTAATATTCCTATGGTTGGTGCTAATCCCCCTCTGAATAGAATGGACGCCATAGTCGCTACCAGATATGCTCCCTTAGTTCTACCCCATCCTATGAATCCTCTCCCTGCTGGAGATTACTTGAAATACATGCCCAAGTTCACCGGAGAAGGGGATGTAACTACGGAAGAACACCTGGCTTCTTTCTACAATTACGCATACAACCTCAACATTGAAAATTAAGATGTCTGGATGAGAGTCTTTGTCCAGAGCTTCGATGGAGAGGTGAGGAAATGGTTCAGAGGATTGGCCCCCAGATCTATTGTTGGGATCGAAGCCCTAGATAGTGCTTTCCTGAGGCAGTGGGGCGATAGGAAGGATTTCATGTACTACATGACAGAGTTCGGGTCTTTGAAGAAAATGGAAGGAGATTCTGTCTTTGACTTCTCCAAAATATTTAATAAGATGTATAATAAAATTCCTGCTGAAATAAAACCCTCAGAAGCCTCGGCCAAAATTTCTTATGATAGTGCGTTCGACCCCGATTTCTGTCTTTTGTTGAGAGAAAGAAGAGCCACCTCCTTAGCTCAAATGAAATATGCGGCCATAGAGGTGGAATACAATGTGTTAGCAGCTCTCAGACTGAGGAACAAGGCCGACGCAAACAGAAGAAAGGGAACGTCGAAAACCTCAACTTCTGGATCATCGGTGCCCCACCCTCAAGTGGATGAACTTACCAAGATGGTGAAGTCTCTCTCTGTAGAGATGGAGAGAATGAATTTCGAGGGGAGGCAATCATACAAGGGCCCTCAGAACATAAAAAACAAAGGAGGTTTCAGGAGGCCAAACAATTTTACTCCCCCGAATGTGCAAAGAGAGAGGGGAAGAGACAGAGAAGACCAGAAAATTCAGGCCCCTTTTCAAAACAATTTTGTGGTCGAGGGGGAAGAAGGAGAAGTACACGAGCTTGATCCTGAAATCCATTGCTTCGGAGACACTCCTCCTTTTCCTCATCTCACTCAATCAGCCTACGAGGATTCCCTCATGGACAGTCAGCTAAATGAGCTGAGCAAGGATGGCAAGGCTAGTGGCGGCCAAGGCAGGTATGATCTGAGGTCCAAGAAAAGGACTATAGCAACTGACGTTCCTGAGCAGTCCACTAGGATAGAGAAACCTACCAATGAAGTAGCAGACAGTCACAGAGGTAATAATCACCAACCCCTCTCTCCCATAATCCAGAGTCATGTTCCCGAAATAAGAGAAATTCCAAAGCTTACATCTTCTTTTAATTTCGAGCATGAAATTCAAAAGATCAGAATTCATGTGCCCCTAACCGAATTGATTAAACAAGAAGGGTTCAAGAAACGCTTTTATGAGATTTTACAGTATGAGGTCTCCTGCCTTCCCACAGACTCCATTAATTTGCAAGATGAAAAGCCTGCACTTATTTTAGGTCCTATGGTAGAAGATAGGAATGAATCATCCCCTCCCTTCTACACTTCCTTGAACATACATGACAAGGTACTGCACAACTGCTTGATGGATTCAGGGGCTTCTCACAACCTCATGCCCAAAACTGTCATGGAAGAATTAGGGCTATAAGTCACCCGAGCCTATCATGACCTCTATTCCTTCGACTCCAGGAAAGTTCAATGTCTCGGGGTTATCAAAGACCTGGTCGTGACCTTGTTTCAGTTGCCCATGAAAAGTGTGGTCATGGATATTGTAGTGGCTGATGTCCCCCCCAAGTTTGGTATGTTGTTATCAAGATCTTGGATAAAAATACTGGGGGGAACTTTGTAGATGGACCTAACCTATGCTACTATCCCGGTGTTTTGGGGAGAACATAGGAGGCTATATAGGGAATCCCAATTGGCATATATAATCAATGATGAAGCTAATCCCACCAACCATCCTAGTTTTGCCTTAGACACTGATTTAGGTTCCATTTTTCTGCAACTCACTCATACTCCCGAGCCCTCTCTTGAACTCAGAGAGCAGCCCACCACTCCTCATGAGTTTCCTCCCTCCATCACCTCCATCTGGAAAATGTTTTTCGATGGAGCTTGTTCCAGGGAAGGCGTTGGTGCTGGAGTGTTTTTTGTATCCTCTTCCCAGGAAACCATGTCCCTGTCATATAAGCTAGAGTTTGATACCACCAACAATGTGGAAGAATATGAAGCCCTTGTTCTAGGATTGAGATCTGGAAGGGAAATGGGAATTTAGGAGGTAGCAGTGTTCGGAGATGCAGAGTTGGTGGTCCAATAGATCAAAAACCCTTATCAGGCTAAGCACCCTCGACTCAGAAATTACAGAAATGAAGTATGGGACCTAATTGACAATTTCTTCTCTGCCTTCAATATCTCTTTTATTCCAAGGGAGGATAATGATGTGGCCGATTCTTTAGTTGTTTCATCTAGCTAGTTCAAGGTCCCTCAACCGCCTATGGCCAAATATGATGTTGAGATAAAATATAGGCCCTCTGTACCAGACAATGTCAAGCATTGGAAGGTGTTCGAAGATGATCTGGAAATTGAGAAGTTTCTCCAATCTATTGATGAGTTTTCTGCATTGCACATTGATCAGGATCCTGATACAAAAGACAGCCCTCACCCCGAGGTGTTTTTAAATAAAATTGCTAACCAGCAGATCATTCAGCTACCTAGTAATCATGTTCCAAGGGGACTAATTCCTTTAGAAAGATTGTTCGATGGGAATGATGTGGCAGTGAAGGGTAGAGTTTCAGATGAAGATGTTGATACAGCCAAGTGCAACATTGGCACACCGGAGGAGCCTAAGTATGTCATGTTGTCAAGGAGTTTGACCACATAACAAAGGGCCGAATATACTGAGTTGCTAAGAGAATTTGCTGATGTGTTTTCATGGACTTACGAAGATCTCAAGATGTATAACACATCCATCATTGAACACAAGATCCCACTGAAGGAAGGGGCTAAGACAGATAAATCCCATGTTGCTTCCTGTCATGGAGAAAGAAGTGAAGAAGTTGTTGGAGGCCCAGATCATCATCCCCTTGAGATATTCCGAATGGGTGGCCAATTTGGTTCCGGTTAGGAAGAAAAGTGGGGAAATAAGGCTTTGTGTTGATTTCAAAAACCTGAACAGGAGCTCAAAGAAAGACAATTATCCCCTACCCAACATGGAACACATATTACAGAGGGCAACTGGAGCATCTAGGATCTCCATGATCGATGGTTTCTCTGGCTATAATCAGATATCGGTCATGCCTGAGGACAAAGAAAAAACAACCTTTACCACTCCTTGGGGCATATTCATGTACGCCAAAATGCCTTTTGGGTTAATGAATGTAGGATCCACATTTTAGCGAGCCATGGACATAGCCTTTATCAGAGAAAAAGATCGGTTCGTGGTGATCTATTTGGATGACATCACAGTCTTCTCAAGGTCCAACAAAGAGCACTACTGTCACCTGAGAAAAGTTTTTTCGAAGTGTCGGAGGTTCGGCCTTTCTCTAAACCCCAAGAAGTCTTTATTTTCTATGGAGGAGGGGAAGTTATTAGGCCATATAGTATCAGCAAAAGGAGTGAGGATTGATCCTAGCAGAGTGGAGGCAATTCGGACCCTGTTTCTTCCCAGGTCAAAGAAGGAAGTTCAGGCCTTTTTGGGAAAGATTAATTTTCTGAGGAGATTCATCTCGAATTTTGCTGAGCTGGTGAAACACATCATAGCCATGCTAAAAAAGGGAAATGAAGTGAAATGGATTGCTGAACCCAGGGAATCTTTTGTCCAAATAAAAAAAGCATTGACTGAGGCACCAATGTTGATTAGTACTGACTATTCGAAAGATTTCCTAATCTTCTCTTTCGCTTCTTCTGATACAGTAGCAACGGTCTTGCTATAGAAAAATGAGGAAGGGCGAGAGAAACCTATCGCCTTCTTCAACAATCCATTAAGAGATGCAGAGGTCAGGTACGAAATCATGGAGAAACAGGCCGATGCTTTAGTGAAAGCTCTCAAGGCTTTCAAAGTCTATGTCTTGCACTCAAAGGTGACCGCTTATGTTCCTTCGACCTCTGTGAAGGAAATCTTGGTACAGCCCAACATAGATGGGAGGAGAAGTAAATGGATAGCCAAGATCCTGGAGTTTGACTTGGAAATAAGGCCTACCAAATTGATCAAAGGTCAAGGCTTAGCCAAGATGTTGGTTGAAGCCAATTGCCAAGCTTTGGGGGTAAGTTTCATGAACGAATGCTCAGGAATTCAGCGGGGTCAGTTGTCTGAAATAGACCCTCAAAGAGATCCCCCATTGGCTCGATGTCCTTGGTATAAGGATGTCATATATTTTCTGTAGGAGTTGCGGCCCCCAGATGGCCTGCAAAGAAACAAAGAAAGAGCTCTGAAGCTCAGGGCAGTTAGGTACTGCCTTATTGATCAAATTTTATACTTGAAAGACCCCCTGGGGGTGCTTTTAAAATGCATGGACCCACAAGAGGCCGACAGGATCATGGTCGAATTTCACAGTGGCCTGTGTGGAGGGCACCATTCCTGGAAGACTACAACCCACAAAATTCTTAGAGCCGGGTACTACTGGCCCACCTTGTTCGCTGATGTCCATAGAGGAGTTAGAGCCTCTATCACATGCCAAAGATTTTCAGGAAAGTAGCAGCTCGAGTCTCTGCCTTTACATCCTGTAGTTGTTTCAGGACCTTTCCAGCAATGGGGCCTAGATTTTATTGGAGAAATCCACCCTGCTTCTAGTGGGCAGCACAGATGGATCCTGACTACCACGGATTTCTTTACTAAGTGGATCGAAACCATCCCCACCAAGAGTGCTTCCCACAAGGTAATCATTGGGTTCCTGGAGGACCTCATCACAAGGTTCGACTTCCCAAGTAAGATTGTCACTGATAACGCAACCACTTTCAGTTCTGAGCCATTATCCAAGTTCTGTGAGTAGTTCGAGATCAAACTGGTTCACTCCACCCCATATTATCCACAGGGCAACGGTTTAGTAGAATCCTCCAACAAAATCCTAATAAGGATAATTAAAATATTACTGGAGGACAACAAAAGGGCTTGGAACTCAAAGCTGAAATTCGCTCTATGGGCCAGTCGGGTGACCACAAAGAGATCTATAGGCGTCTCCCCTTTCTAGTTAGTCTACGGAGAAGAAGTTGTCTTCCCTTCTCAGCTGGCCATTCCCGTAGCGAAATTCTTCCAGGATTATCAAGAAGAGACCAATGACATGATCAAAAGGATTCATCAACTGGTATAAGTCCAGCAGGCCAGAGAGCAGGCAATGGACAGAATTTAGGATCATCAGCAGAGGATCAAGCAGGTTTTCGATAAGAAGGCCAAGAGGGAAGAATTTCGGATAGGAGACCTGGTGCTGAAATGGGATGCTCCTAAACAAGATAAGGGAAAGCACAACAAATTTGAAGCCCTGTGGATCGGGCCTTTCAAAATATCTAAAGTTTTCTCAAATAATACATATCGGCTGCAAGATTTGGAAGGTGAAGAGGTTTTCAACAGCCCAGTAAATGGGCATTTTCTTAAAAAATGTTTTGTCTCAGCCTTCGGTGGCTCCTGTGTTTTGTAAATATTTTCCTTTCTATTCTTTGTTTTCACTTTTATTGTTTTGCCTTAGTAAATGACCCCATAGACCAAAAGCAAGGCACTGGAACTGCAAAATGAGTCCTTAGAGCATCATAGGGCCGACTCTATCCCCCATGGAGCCTAATGTTAGCAACACTACTTGTCTTCGGCATCGGAAGATCCAGGTCTGCAGGTTGCACGAGGAGCACCCAAGCGCAGTGAATAGAAGAAGTCCTTTTCGGACTTAAAATCAAGAGAGAAGGAAAAATTATAGTGTCAACGGTCTGGATCCATCCATATGAGCATATCAACGGTTGGAAAGAAATCGCGAATAGAAAGGTGCGCCGAAGATAACGCAATGGATGGCGCCCATATTATGTGTAGGGAAAGGTAACAGCCACCCATCCAGAGGATGCGTGGCACGATATCCACTCACGTCGGTGTTTCATCAATCAGGAGTTCGAAGGGTGAAGGTTCCATGTTATCCTATCTCTCGAAACCCCGAACCTTGAAAGCGCCAAAGGCGCTCAAAGTGGGGCCCACAGTATCACGAGGCAATCTCGACCCTCCATCCACAAGAGAAACATGGTGCGCAATTAGGATCCTCGCCTATTCGCTCATCGCGACTTCGAAGTGCAAGAAGTAGCTCCCTCATACCCCCGATGCGCGAAGTGACGAGAGCGCTCAAGACCTGGGGCCCGCAACAGCGTCGGGTAAGTTTAGGACCGTCAGATTTGAAGGACGCATGGTGCCAGATTAAGCTGTTTTGGCGTTTCGCTCATCGCGATTTCAAGAAGCAAGGATCATCTCTTTCATATCTGCGAACGCCGAAAGCACCTTGGGGGTAAGCACAGGGTCATAGCCCGTGGTCACTTGGGAGACAAAGAGAGTTGTGCAGGAGGGGCCAAAGGCGCCAAGTTCAGTTACAGAGGGGATCATCACAATCTCCAGGCGCCATCGGATCCGATCTCAATACTGTTTCTCGCCTGGAGTAAATGACGGCAAGAGCGGGTGGTTGAAACCTCCTTTCATTCATTAAGTGTGGGAATGGAGGGTTTGTTAGGCGGTCTACTCGAAGGGGTCCTGTGTACTGATTTTTCCAAAGAAGCCATGCCAAAGTCTTCGAAGAGACAGATAAGTCCGCGCATGCTAGCTTGGCACTTAATGGCTCAGCTACCCTCCCTACAGGAGCCATGCGTAGTTAAGATGGCGTGTGAAGAAGGATTCTAGTACAAGTTTGACTGAAAAGACACCTAGGCCTGGGTGACTGGGCGCGCCTCTGTTAAGTGAATTCTCCTGAGTATATAAGCTCAGTTTTTTTATTTTGTAAGCATCGATGGTAGAACACAGCTCCCGATTGTAAAGTTTTAGCAGACATTCTAGCTTTCTGGTCATGCATTTGTATATGAGATTTCTTATTTTATAATAGACAATCTTCTTACTCCATCTAAGTTTTCATCTTATGCTAAGAGATTTCATGATCGACTGATTTGCATGAATTATGGCAATTCTGTTGTGATAAAGGATTTATTGTGGCATTATTGTTTTCTGCGTTTGAACATAGGAGGATCTTGCGTTTAGATGTCTTCTTCCACAGTCTATTAGGAACCTAATGTTTACGACAGACCTTTGCATCTCTCCGATACAAGTCTTCCCCCTACTCACCCTTACTACAACTCATTGTCTGAAGTTACCTAAGACCTCACTTTCCCATGCATGCCTGGCCTAGTTTCGGAGTTAAGACCACATCATTTGAGTTAACCTCCATCTGATCACCTCATTAAACAAATCATGACATAAACTAAAGGGCGTCGGGCTCTGATCCCGCTGCAATCCAGGGGTGACTTCCGACGCTAACACCTTCACTTGGTAGATTTTTCTTACAATAATGGGTATCGATAATATTTAAGGATGATCCCATTTGAGGAAATTTATGGCACAAAGTGCAACAAACCAGTGATTTGGGACAACCCAATAGACCACGCAGTGGTTAGGCCAGATCTTCTCTGGGAAATGGAGGAGAAAATGGTAAAGATAAGGAAAAATTTAAAGGTTTCCCAAGATAGGAAGAAAAGTTGTGAAGATAAAGACAAAACCCATAGAGAGTTTAAAGTGGGTGACCATGTTTTCTTGAAAGTAAAACCCAGACGTAGTTCCCTGAAGTTGGGAAATTGTTCTAAGTTTGCAGCACGCTATTGTGGGCCATTTGAAACCTTAGAGAGAATTGGTCATGTCGCATATATTCTTCCATTATCTGCATCCTTATGTATTCATAATTGTTTCCATGTATCATTTCTTAAAAATGATGTATCAGATTCTAATCATATTATTGATTGGAATGTGATTCAGGTGGAGTTGGAGGGCGATTTTTGAGTGCGACCGGTTTGCATATTCGATTGGAAAATAAAAAAACTATGGAATCAAGCCATGGATCTAGTAAAGGTTCAATTGACTTGGCACATTTTTGAGGATGCAACTTGGGAGCACGAGGATTCTATGCAAGCATAGTATCTGCATATTTTTGCAGACTTTTGAAATTTCGTATGTACATATGTATATAATACACTGAGGAGAGTGCATAAATAAGATGTAGGGGAATGTAATGTCTGTAATCCAAACCCAATTTGTAATTTTATATATAGGATGGTGAGTCATTGGTACCAATTCTAAATGTAAATGTATATATATGTTGGTGATCCATTGGAACCGAGTTTTTGTTTTACGTGCACTTGAGTAGTGCGCGAGGATTGTTATCAAAGAAAGGATGTGCACATTTCATAGTGTTTCATGCACCTGGGTAAGTGTGCATGGTTTCACATCAAGGGAAGGATGTGCACATTCCATAGTGTTGCATGCACCTGGGTAAGTGTGCAAGGATTACCTTGAAGTGAGAATCAAACAAAGTTATATATATGTGTGTGTGTGTGTGTGTGTGTGTGTGTGTGTGTTTAAGGATGGATATATTGTGTGGTTATGAGGTCGGTGAGTCAGGATGAAAATGGGCTAGTGCACATATACTTGTAAAATGTAATCACACTCAAGTTATTAATAATATCACATCAATGCATGTATACTGATCAGATGAAAATAGACAGGGGGATAAACTTCACCGAAAAGAGAAAAGGGGGAACTTAATTCCAAGGGGATGTTTTATTAATATTTATGAAAAGTGTGATTTATGGATAATTATTTATCTTAAGTTCTCGAGGGATGGGAACAAGTCACCATGTGGCTAAAGCTAATTTTGAAGGTGACAAGTGTCCAATTTAAGGTATGCAATATATATTTTTAGCCTTAGTGTATTTCAAGGGGAGAAAAATCATTCATCTCATTCCTTGATCATTTAGACTGAAACTCCTCCGGGGGGGAAGATAGAATTGATTTCCATTGTATAACTTTGTGCTTAGGAAAAGCCGATTTGTGGTTGAAGAGGAAGATTGTCAAGCCCATGAGAATTCTCTCCAGGTGAGATATTTTTTGTCGAAGAGGAGGGTTGTCAAGACTGTGAAAATTCTCTCCAAGTGAGGGATTTCCTGATGAAGAGGTGGGTTGTCAAGCTCATGATCATTCTCTCCAAGTGAGAATTTTGTTGGGAATTGTTCACTGGTGCATTGGGAGTTAGTTACGGGGATCTAAGACTACCTGCCCAGCCTATTGTTGAAACCCTGGAAGGGAAGTGGGGCAGCCGAGAGATCATTGATCAAAGAAGGGGAACACTTCCTGGGGTGGGACATGCATGTGGGAAATGAGAGACTTTAATATAGTTGCAACAGTGTGCACCTTGGACTGAACAATTCAACTGATTATCAAACCTTAGTCTGGCATTAGAAATCATTTTTCCCTGGTGGAGTTTAAGCCCCATCTTGGGGGTGACCTATTGTTGAATGTTTATGAGAAAAATATTCTATGGTTGGGAGGAACGTTTGCGTTCTGCACGTAATTGGTGAATTTTCATAAAAGATAAGTGTCCTTTATGTACTTGTATCATTACCATGTGCTTAATTATCTATGTCTCATATGAGTTTAATTCTTGTATGATGTTTCATATAAGTAATTGATGTTATTTTGTATAATACTACTTGCATATGTAAATGTTGTTGGGTTGTTATATTCTTTGCAGTGAAATTCTAGTAGAGGTGGATCAACTGATAGTCAAAGTCGAGGTAGATTGAAAACAAGTCGAAGGTAAAAGTTAGTCGATCGGGTAAATTCGAAGTCGATGGTTGAGGTGGTTCGACATGGTAAAGGCATCGATTGTAAGTCAAAGAGGTCAACCGAGAGGAGGTAGACAGGTGGGCATGTGGAGACCAATTGAGGACTGAATGAAGGTCGACATGTAGTCGACTGTAACAAAATTCAGAGATTCAAGTGATTTTTAGGAAATGATCTACATGGATATGTAACCATTTTTCAGTGTCATGTCTTTAGGGATTTTTCCTCTGTAAAGATTATAAAGAGGCATGTTGCAAGGACGTAATGGATAATATTGAATCTTTAGACGATGAATCTCTAATATCCAAGAGTTTGTAATGTAGAGGTTTTTGGTTAGGCGGATGTAAGCCAGATTGGCTACATGGTTTTTCATGCGTAGGAAAGAGGGTATGTTGTCAATTGTGTCTTAAGTGTGGACCAAGGTTAGACAAGTAACCTTTTATTTATATTGAATAAGAAAAAAATAGAGCATAAACACTCAAGGAATGTTGGTTTTCTTGGTTTGGGTTTCCAGGGTAAAATCTCTATTGACTCTGTGATTTATTCGTCATTAATGTTCTTGATTACATTCTTCTTCTCTTCTACTAGTTTTAGTGTGGAAGTGTGTCTCATTTACTGACAAGTGGTATCAGAGTTTTGTTAAGCTTTGACATTTATATGAGATCTTGATTTAACAATCTTGAATCTAAGAACTAAACCCTAGATACTGTAAGAGTTGTAAGTCATAAATTGTGTTAAAGATTGTGGTAAATAATGGTGAGTAGTTCAAGAATAGAGATAAAAACATTCAGTGAATAGAATTTTGTGCTTTGGAATATTAAAATGGAATATATTCTTGTAGATCGAGAACAATGGACAACAATATTTCCAGGTACCTAGGTGACAAGCATGTCGACAGAAGAATGGGAGAAACTTGAAAAAAGAGAAAGAAGTATGATTCAACTTTGTCTTGTAGATTTGGTACTATTGAATGTATCAGGTGATATTCGGCCAAGAAACTATGGGACAAGATGGGAAGATTATACCAATTGAAATCTCTAGTAAATATGTCATTTCTCATAAAGAAATTGTATCTTATGAGAATGAGTGATGGCAGTTCATTGGATCAACATTTAAATGCATTTAATACCATTTTAAGCCAATTATTTTCTATGGATATTAAAATCACTAAGGAGGATAAGTGTACAAGCCTATTATGTTCTTTTCCAGACTCCTGGGAAATATTAGTTGTGGATATAGGGAGTAATACAACCAGAATAGTGCTAGAAGACGTGGTTACTTCTCTACTGTTATAATATATGAGAAGAAAGAACATGGAAGGATTGACCAAATATTCTTTAATGGTGATATTTCGATCGGTTGAAAGAGATAAAGGAAAATTCTCCCGTAGAAAGTCGAAGTCAAAGGGTTGATAAAAATGCCTAGTTCAGTAGGCAAGAATATGCTAGAAATGTGGTAAAGCTGGGAATTACAAAAAGGACTATAAGTAAAGGGTGATGGAAGTCAGTATGGGATCCGATGAAAAGTAGTCGATTCAGAGAAAGACAAACTTGGATAAGGGAGGTGATGTGTACTTGGCGTCGACCAATACACATTGAGATCAAGGTGTTTGGTTGATTGAATCAGGAGCATCCTATCATATGAAACCACATAGAGAATGGTTCTACAAGTATGAAGGATATTATGGAGGTGATGTGTTCTTGGGGGATGAATCAACAACAAAAATTGTTGGAAGAGGAAGAGTTCGACTGATACTATAGGATGCGAGGAAAATTACCCTTCCAAGTGTGCTACACATTTCAGGTTTGGAAAGAAACCTGGCATTTGTCAACAAGATGAGTGATGATGGAGTGAACACTCTTTTTTAGAAGGATTCATGCAATATCGTCCGAGGTGTGAAGGTATTAATGAAAGGAGTTCATATTGGAACCCTATAGAAGCTTTTAGGGAATGTCGACTCGACTAGATGTATTAAAATCATTTCTCTTGAAGTCGACTTGACTTCAAATCAAATTGACTCGACTCATGATGATTCAGTACAAATCGAATCAACAAGTCATCATGAAGTCGACCCAACCATGCTATGGCACGAGAGGATGGGACACATTGGAGAAAAATCAATTCAATATATGCACAACAAAGGTATGGTCGAAGGTTTTCCTTAATGTGGTTTAGAATTCTACTTTGGTGAACATTGCATATATGGAAACAAAATTCGGGTGAGGTTCCAATCTGCTGCGACAAGGGAAAATGGGATTCTATAATTGGTGTATAGTGATGTGTTTGGCCTGGTTATAATTCCTTCACTTGGTGGATCTTTGTATTATGTCTTCTTCATAGATAATTTTTCGAGGAAGAAATGGATATATTTCTTAAGGAAGAAATTAGAGGTTTTCGATAAATTTAAAGAGTTTAAAGATCTTGTAGAAAACCAGATAGATAAGAAGATTAAGGTGTTGAGAACTGACAACAATGGTGAATTCCGTGGAAAATAATTTGATCAGTTCTACAAGCAGTGTGGAATAACATGCTAAAATACTACACCATATACCCCAAAACAAAATGGATTTGCCAAGAGAATGAAAAGAATGTTGATCAACAAGGAAAGGATCATCCTCAATGGTGTTGGGCTCACACAAGAATTCTAGCTGGAGGCATTTGACACTGCAAGATATTTGGTGAATATGTCTCATTTGTTGATGATAGTCAACACAAATCTACATGAGATATGGTAGGGTAATAATCCTTCAGTTTCACATATCAAATTATTTCGCTATGATGCATTTGTGCATGTTCCCAAGGAAAAGAGGAGCAAGCTAGACAATAAAGAAATCAAATATATTTCCATTGGATAACAAGAAGGAATGAAATGATATAATCTCTAGGATCATGCATCAAGTAAAATAATGTACATTCGAGATGTGGTATTCAAATAGGTTGGTGGTAACTTCGAGCCTGAAGAAATTGTTCAGATTGAGAATAATCCCAAGACGGTGCGATTTGAACTGAGGAAGGAAGAAGATGATTCAGATGAGTCAACTGAATCAGAGAAATAGGTGGAACAAAATACTAGAGTGGTAAGGAGGTAAGAAAGAGTAAGAAAACTAGTTGAAATGTATATTCTTCCCGAATTTAGTTCTTCATTCATGTTAACTTCCATCGAGGATGAGCCTAAATCAGTCGGTGAGGTAGTCAACTTGGTAGAGGGTAAAATTTGGAGGATGCCATGATCGAAGAGATGGAATCCTTGCAAAATAATGAGACATGGGACCTAGTCAAGTTTCCTAGTGGAAGAAAGATCGTCGATAGAAAATGGGTATTCAAGAAAAATATGAATTCCGCAGGACATGTCGAGAAGTTTAAAGCATAATTGGTAGTGAAAGGATATTCCCAAGTTGAGGGAGTCAATTTCGGTGAGATTATTTCCCCTATTTCAAAATTAACTTCCATCAAATTAATAATGTCTCAAGCTGCAACATTTGATCTAGAAAATAGAATCGATGGATGTGAAGAAAATGTTCCTACATGGGAACGTGAAAGAGGAAATCTACATGAAACATCCTGGAGGATTTGTAGTAAAGGGAAAGAAATATTTGGTATGCAAACTGGAAATATCCCTTTATGGTTTAAAGAAATCACCAAGGATGTGGTACTAGAAGTTTGACACATACATCCTTAGTTTGGTATTTGTGAGAAACAAAGCATATCACTCTATATATTCCAAGCAAGAAGGTGGGTGTTTCATATATGTAGCTTTGTATGTCGATGAAATGTTGTTGATTGTAAACAACATGGACATAATAAAGGAGGTGAAGAAGCAACTATCCTGCATGTTTGACATGAAGGATCTCGGTGCAGCTAACTTCAATCTAGGAATCAAGATTAAGAGAGATCGAGTAGCTAGAAAGACCTGGTTGAATCATATGAAGCATATTGAAACAATTATGAAGTGTTTCAACATGTAGGATTGCAAACCAGTGAAGGTGTTGATTCCTGTGAAAGCAAGGATAATTGTTGAACAGTTTCCAAAGACATAAGAATAAATAGAGGACATGGCATGTGTTCCCCATGCAAGTGTTGTTGGTAGTATAATGTATGCGATGGTCGACACTTGACCAGATATTTCCCATGCAATTGGAGTGTTGAGAAGTGATCCGAATTATTTTGAGAATGGCATGAAGGCAACAATATACCTGATATATAACAATGAAATACACAAAAATATAGAAGAGAACACAAAATATAGTGAAACCCAACTTCTATTACTAAATAACATAGAAAAAAAATGTAGAAAACAAAAAAATGGGGTAGCTTATCTCTAAAAGGAAATATATGTTGGCTATGCTTCATTCACAAGAAGCTTTACACCACACTCCATTGAATGCTTAAAGGGCCTCCTTCACCTCAATTATATATGAGAGAGTGAGAGGAAAAATTTCCCATGATGCATGTGGGATAAATTGGACTAAGTTTATAAAATACCATGGGCATGTAAAATACTAGGACTTCCTAGTGATCCAAGATATTTTCATCGAAGTGACTTATAAATAATTGCATTAAATGAGCATAAATTAAAGTGCACCATTAAAGAAGGAAAATATCAATAATGAAGCAACATAAGCATCAAATATGAACACAAAAAAATTGATAACGGAGTTCATCCCTAGTGGACTATGTCTCCGGGTCCTACTCTCAAATGGGTAGGCCTTTTTATTAACTCAGCAAAAGAATTTGGAAAAATACATAAGCATACCTCATTCTAGAATCAAGATACATAAGTTTTTCTCAGATCATAAAACATAAAGCACCATTGAATTCATGGCATTGAATTACCCAAAAATGACTGTCTCCATGCTTCAATCCGACTTTGGCACTCCCAGGCCCAAGAGAAACTCTGTCTCAGTTTCTGTGCTCTACAACCTGCAATAAATGCCAAGACTGTCTCAAAATTCATGTCGGTTGTACCCTCGCGCACCTCCCCCTTTTCATTGGGTGGATGTCAATTTTTTAAATAAAAAATTCGACAATATAAACAATGGGAGGTCGTTGGCCTAGTGGTTTGTAGACTATAATAAAGGAAGATATATTGGGGGAGGTCCCAGGGTCGAGCCTGCAGGCCTCCCCTTTTATGCGTTGGTT
>ML786908.1:597324-641923 GCA_009831015.1 Picea engelmannii | reverse complement strand
AGTTCGGATATACCCGTTGGGCCGCCAGATCTGGTGGGGTTCCACCAAATTTGGCAGACCCAGTATTTTCTATTATTTTTGAAAATCATTTCTCGAGTTGTCATTGAGAATTTTCCCACTTCCACGTGGTAGCCATCCAAAATATTTCATCAATCAATAGATAAGTGAGGTAAGATTTCCCTCACCTTGTCCTTCTCAATCCACTTTCCCTTGCTTGGATGTGTGCCTTTTAAGCCTACTTGAAGACAATCAACATCACCCCTGCATGAAGTCCTCATCCTTATATCCATGATGATATATTCCTTTAACTCATCCAAGTACTCAGGAGAAAACTCATCAACTAATGATATTGAAATTTCTTCATCATGATCCATGATCATGGGAGGCAAAAAAAAATTCATGTTCTCTACATTTACAATTGAGTAAATCTGCATATAAGGTGGAAGATCCAGAAAAAAAGAATTGGTACCACTTTTCTCCAAAATAGTGAAGGGTCCATAACAAATGGGCTTGAGTTTCTTGCCTTCACCCTTCAATCTCTCCTTGCTGATGTGAAGTCATATTCGGTCTCCAACTTGGAATTGATGATCAACCTTGTGTTTTTCATGCCGAGCTTTATACTGTGCTTGACTTTTCTCCAACTGTTCCCTGACTACTTGGTGTACCTATTGGATTCTCTGGATGAACTTGTAGACTTTGTCTTCATTTCTTTATTCATTTGAATTGACATCTATCCCATACATCGATTCCAAAGGAACCTTAGGTAGGTACCCAAATCATGTCTCAAAAGGTGAGCACTGAGTGGAGGAATGTAAGGCTCAGTTGTAAGCATGTTGTACATAAGGTATATGTTCATCCCATAACTTTGGATTCTTGCTGCAGTAGCCTCGAATCAAAAGTAGCGTTGTTTAGATTACAACCTATGTTTTTCCGTTGGTCTGTGGATGGAAAGAAATGCTCCTCTTCAATTTTGTGTCCATCATTCTCTGCAATATTGTCCAAAAATCCCCAAGGAATCGAGTATCTCGATCTGTGATAATGGATGTGGGTAACCCAAAGTGAACCCAAACATACTAAAAGAAGAGATTAGTAGTCTTCTCAACAATGATCTTCTTTTTACATGGAATTAAGATACACATCTTGCTGAACCTATCCAATACAACATACAAATAGTCACGACCCCCTTTCGACATTGGTAAACCCTCTACAAAATCCATGGAGATACTTTCCCATGCATGGGATGGAATAGGTAGTGGTGATTATAGCCCCAGTTTTCTATTAGTGGGCTTACAAGTAGAAAAAATCAGACACCCCTTTACATATTTAGTTACAATTGCTTTCATTCGAGGCCAGTAACAAAACCTCTACAAATGAGCCATAGTTTTTCCTACCCCAAAATACCTAGATACAAGAGAAGTGTGAGCTTCTCGTATTACCTAGAATCGTTCACTTGTAGGAATACATAGATTTCCAAGATGGTAGAGTGGTTTTCCCTGCAGACAATAGTTCTCTACCTATGCACCATGGGTTAGCTTCTCATATACTCCTTTAAAATATTCATCAATGGCATATTGTTCCACATAGCTATCAGGAGATAAAGAAGTATTCTTCAAAATAATAGAAACATCAGTAGGAGGTCTAGAAAGCATATCAACTACCTTTTTACTTGTACCCTTTTTGTACTTGATTACCAAATGAAATTTTTGTAGGAAACCCATCCATCTATAGTATCAAGATTGTTGCAGTCTGGGTTGTTCTTAGAGATATTGTAAGGGTTGGTGATCTATATGTATGATTGTTCCCTTCCTTAACAAGTAGTGCTTCCATTTCTTTATGCTTTGAACTAATGCATACAACTCTTTATCTTATGTAGGATAGTTAACAACAACTTCGTTACAAGTTTTAGAGTGGTAACAGATAGGATTACGATATTTCATCAATAATTCACCCATGGCATATCCACTAGCATCTATCTCGATCTCGAAGGGCTATTGAAGATTCAAAAATGCTAATACTGGTGTGGTACTGATCGTTTCCTTCTAAGTGTTGAAAGATTTTGGTTTCTTTCCTTCCCACTAAAAAATACTAGACTACACCTAAGAAGATTTGTATCTCAATTAGGTTTTTGGGCTCTGACCAATTTACAATTACATCAATCTTGGAAGGATCAATTTTTAATTGTCCTGCTCCTACAATATGACCTAAGTACACAAGTGAAATCTTACCAAATTCACATTTGGACAGTTTTACATAAAACGTTTTCCTTTGCAAAGTATCCAATACTTGCTTTACGTGCCTCACATGTTCATCCCAAGTCCCGCTAAAAATAATAATTTCGTCTAAAAATACAATCACAAAATCATCTAGAAAATGCTCGAATACATCATTCATCACACACATGAAAGTTTTCGGAGAATTACAAAGCCCAAATGAAATAACTAACCAATCAAACAATCCTTGTTTGGTCTTAAAGGTAGTCTTCCATGCATCATGTTCTGCAACCCTGGTTTGATGGTATCGACTACGCAAATCCAACTTAGTTAAATAAACAACATTCTTTAACTGATCGAGTAAATCATCTATATGAGGAAGAGGGTATCAATTTTTAACCATGATTTTATTTAAGGCCCAATAATTGACACACATTCACCATGTGCCATATTTATTTGGCACCATCATGATTGGAGAACCACAAGGAGATGAACTGGGCCTGATGACCCCTTGATCCAATAAGCCTTGTACCCACTTGTTGATCTCTATCATCTCTACAACTGCCATCATGTGCATGCCCACATTAGAAAGAGGAGAATCCTATTGAAGATGTATGTCATGTTGGATTTCCCTCTTAAAAGGTAATCCATCTGTTTCCTGGAAAATATCATCATATTTAGAAACAATATCAATTAATTATTTCTTATGATAAGGATCACATCCTTGGAAAGCGTCAGACGTTTCAACAAATTTCTCCCTTACGACCATGAGTACATATCTCTTATTAGTGTTTATGAGTCTCTTCATTTGTCCTACACTAACAAGTGTTGTGTTTACCCTCATGCTGTGAGATCTAACAATATATTTCTCTCCCCCGTTAGTAAGGTGGTATTTTTTCTCATGACGAAAGAAGACTTCTTTTATATCATAAAGATAATGACTAGCCAACACTATGCCACATATATCAAGTGATACAACATCCAAATCCACTTCATCAATCAACTTTGAAGCAATAGAAAATATGACCCTACATTGTTTGGTGACATTAAGTTTTTCTTTATCACATACCCAACCAAGAGGATAAGGCTTTGTATGTGGTTTCATTTCAAGACCCATCTTTTTGACAAGTTCTTCACATATCAAGTTTACTTGAGAACCCATATCAAATAATGTATCTATCTTAGTGTGTTTAGATACAAATATTATTTGAAATAATCCATTCCTCTTTTATTCGTCATCGTGAGATTCATTATTGGAATTTGAACTAGAATGAAGGTAATCTTTACCTTGTATTCCAACTATTGTGATCTTTCCTTCGTCTCCTGAATCAAAACCAAGATCTTGTTGCACTGTAGCAATGGTTTTTGTCTTCCCCTTTCCATTGAAATGTTTTAGTCTCTTCTTTGGATGTAGTTTCCAACAATGTTCATCATCATGACCAATATTCTTGCAATCAGTGCAAGATGGCTTTCCTCCTTCTCTCATCATTGTGGAGGTTTTCTTGTCCTTCCTTTTAAACTCCTTAAATGGATTATGTGGGATATTGGAAGGTTTCTTTGTGGGATATTCTTGAACATGATTTCCCTTGTCCTCAAGGTGAGTGGCTTGCACAAAAACTTCTTCAAGACTGGTGGGGTTAAAAAATAACAAAGTATGAAAAATATAACTGTGAAGTGCACCAATATACTTCATTAAAGCTTCATAAGAATCCAAAGGAATTTTTAATGCAAGAGCTTTCTTCCTAAATTCTTCTATGAAACTTTATACAGTTTGTCCTTTACTTTGTCCTAAAGTTTTCCATTCCATAATTGATTTATGTAAATAACCCAATGGATAAAATCACCTCCTTATCGCTGATTTAAATTCTGACCATGAGAAAAGAATATTACCACACTTACTTATGTCCTAAAGTTTTCTCTCCCACCATATGAGAGCGGTCCCTTCCAACCGAAGAGAAGCCAGTTGCACTTTAACTTCCTCTTCATCAATATGTTGAACATGGCAATATACTTCAACCTGTTGGATACAATTATCTATATATTTTAGGATTAGTATCTCCATTAAACATAGGTAAAGAAAATTTTACATAAAGCTTTAATAATGGTTTCTTAAAAGAGGCTTTATGGTTAGAATGATGAGAATGCTCAGAGGAAGAAAAACTAGAACTTGATGGAGAAGACGAAGGCTCATGAGGGTCTCCTCCAACCCCTTGATTTACCAAAGCATCATCATCAACATGTTCTTCCTTTTTATTCTCTTTCTTCTTCATCCTCTTATCGTAGTTTCCATACATTCGTTCGACCATTTCTGACACGCGATAAAAGAACATATGGAATTTTTTATCTTGTTCATCACGCTTGTCCTCTTCTACCATTTTCTTCTTTCGGGAAGCACAACCAACTTTGGGATTGAAAGTTTTAAGAGTTCCTTCACCCAGTTTATGCTTGGCCCTAGTAAGAATTCACACTCAAAAATTCAGGTCAAAGATGACTGCTCTGATACCAACATGATCCAGGATCTTTTCATCGAAGTGACTTATAAAAAATTGCATTAAATGAGCATAAATTAAAGTGAACCATTAAAGAAGGAAAGGAGCAATAATGAAGCGACATAAGCATCAAATATAAACACAAAAAAATTGATAACGGACTTCATCCCTGGTGGACTACGTCTCCGGGTCTTGCTGCCAAATGGGTAGGCCTTTTTATTAACTCAACAAAAGAATTTGGAAAAATACATAAGTATAAATCAATATGGAGTCAAGTTTCAGAAGTTTTTCTTTCTCATATTTGAAAACAGACAACACCATTGAATTCGTGGTGTCAAATTACCCAAAAATGACTGTCTCCAAGCCTCAATTTGACTTTGGCACTCCCAGGCCCAAGAGAAACTTTGTCTCAATTTTTGTGCCCTACAACCTGTAATAAATGCCAAGAGTGTCTCAAAATTTGTGTCGGTCGTACCCTCACATGCTTCCCCCTTTGCACTAGGTGGATGCAAATTTTTTAAATAAAAATTGTGGCAATATAAACAATGGGAGGTCATTGGCTTAGTGGTTGGCAGACTGTAGTTAAGGCAGATATATTGGGGGAGGTCCCCGGTTCTAGCCCGCGGGCCTCCCCTTTTGGGCGTTGGTTATAAATTATGTGAATATATATATATTGTTCCACCAAGTTTATAGGTAGTTTGGATATACCCATTGGGATGCCAAATCTAGTGGGGTTCCGCTAGATTTGTCGGACTCGTTATTTTCTATTTTTTTTGAAAATCGGTTCTCGGGTTGTCATTGGGCATTTTCCTACTACCACGTGGCATCCAACCATTGGGCCACGTCAACCATTGTATAATCACCTGCCACATCAATGTACAACCTGTCACATTATCTTCCATGTCATCCTAACACGTCATCATACGGTCTTCCACATGGCTGTACAGACTACCACGTGGCGCATTTTTACTAGTCCACGAAATGACCCGAAAATGCCAAATATGAGTGACACATGGCAGCCTCTGGTGTTTCCACATCACCATGATGGCACATGTCACCTCTTGCGTGTATCATGTCTAATGTATGGATGCTAACATCATCCGTACTGATGCTGACGTCAGCAGTACATATGCTGACTCATTCCCTGCTGACTCGGCTAGGCTAACCAAACTTTGTCTGGGAATATCTTTTGATCCGTAACTCTGTTTGACAAGTCGTTTGCACCATTGGAAAGATTGTGATGTGATCTTAGAGATGATGTCACTTTCACTGAGTTTTCATAACTCTGAATTTTTTCCCTTTCTCTCTCTACTAAGGCCATTCTGATCTTCTTGAGTTGCTTCTACAAGTTCTGAGTTGTCCTTAGTCTTCTTTGGATCCTTTGTGGATCACCCAGGAAGTCACCTAACCCAGTACTACTCTATCCCGAGCGCGCTTAAATACAGAGTTCTAAAGGGATCTGGTGCATTAACACTAATTTGTAGGCATGTACATAAGACCATTACATGATGTCTGTAATTAAAAAATGAGGATGACTTTACATTCCATTCCCGATGAAAAGGGTGAAGGTCATGGTTTATCAAAACCACGGGCTCAAAATGGTGATTTAGTGGAAAATGTGGATGGCCACCGAGATCCATCTGGATCATTCCTCTCCCTTTAGGAGCAATGGTCTCCATATGCATCAAGTTCCCTTGGGAGACATGGAGACTTCTTCTAAATCTAGAGCTTGCTACACTGCTTTCCTTGCTGAAGAAGTTGTCCTTCTTAGCTTGTTGAAGGTTGTCATGAACCTGTTATTGGAGGGGTTAAATTCGTTCAATGAATCTAGCTACATGATCTACCTAAGTGTGGGAGGAATCTGTCGGTGAATATGCAACATGAAGAGTATCAAGGGTTTTGTTATAACCTTGGTTGATTGGGCCGTGTGGAGGCACCCCCGTAGGTGCAACAGGAACATCTTGGTACTCTTCTACAATCTTGTTGATTTGCTTCTGATGGATATAAAGGTATTTTAATGAGGCTACAATGGTTGCAGTGTCCTTCTATTCACCTTCTGATCAGATTATGAAGAGGATAAACTTTGCAGTATGAGAGATTACTTTGTGGCATTGTTTTGGTGGGACAATAGTTGAAACTACCTATGGTATCTTGTATAGTTGAACCCCCAGAGTAGAAATGATGCTACAGGGTCGAGACTCATAAATGACATGATGCCTCCACATATATGGTTGGCCTAATAGAACATAACATACTTCCAATGGGGAAACATCACATAATAGCTTATCCTTGAAGGGCTTGATTCCGTACGACATGTGACATTGTTGGATGACACAGAGATATGGACCCTGGCGAAGCCACCCAATGTTGTATGGATGCGGTTGTGGTGTTGTTGGAAAATATAATTGCCTGAAAAACTTGGTTGATATGATGTTATTTTGGCTTCCTTTGTCAACAATAAAATGCAGTGGCGTCCCCTTCACCCACGTCTGTGAATGGAAGAGTCCCTCCCCCTCCTCAGGATCCTCTTCTGGTTGGATTATTGTAGTTGCGACAGTAGCAGTGGATTCTGCATCAATGATATGTCTCCTTTTATCATTTTCTAAATCAGGGTCCAAGTCGGGGTTTGGATATTTATCTTTTAGCTCGACCACCAATGACTGTATTGAACGACATTCATCAATGTTATACCAAGGGTTGTTGTGGAACTCACACCACTTTTCGGTGTCTTTCTTGGACGTATTGTTAGCCTTCTTTTCCTACATATAGATCTGACTCTCTTGAGGTTGGCCTTCCTTGATCTGTCCTTCATTATGTGATTTAGAGTTTCCTTTTTCATGCTTCTCCCACTTACTATGCTGCTTGAATTTCTGCTCAATTTTGGCTGCATATTGATAAGCAACTCCTAATGAGGAGAGGTCCAAAAAATCCATATCTATTTGGATGTACCTGAGTAGACCATTGCGGTACTTCAAAACCAGTTTTTTCTCAGATTCTTTGATACCTAGCTTTGAGTTCAAGGTATGAAAGATGTTGGTTTACTCCGACACTGTCTAATTTCTTTTCTGATGCAGAGTTTTTCATCTCATGCATTGGTCATCATAGTTTCCTAGAGGGTAGAACTCCTCCTTTAGGGCATCTACAAAGGTTTCCCAAGTGGGTTCTCTCCCAAATAGTGTAGATTCATATGTTGTGTACCTCTCCTAGTAACCTTCCCATCAAGATCTAACATGGGGAAGGAATTTAAGGAGTGCAAAGGTGATCTTTTCAATGTCGAAATTTTTTTGGACAGAGTAATAACCTTCTAGAAGATTCAACCATGTTTCTAGAGCATCTGCATCTATATGGCCTTCAAATAAGGGGATATCAAAATTGACTTATACCTTGAAGGGTGTCGCACTTGTGAAATAGATTCTTGTCAAAGATGCCTCAATTGTCACCATTGGAAGTCTTTGAAGGATTTGAGCAAAGTTGTCCCTCATCGCGTTACTCTGTCGCACAAGGGATTCCTTGAGAAACATCTTGAAAAGATCTCCTTCTTTTTCGTCTCTCCTTTCTTCCTCCATGGGAGGTCACTTGGGCTGGCGAGAACAATTGTCCTCAAGATAAACTAGCTCGATACCCAACTCTCTATACCCTGACCTCGTCGGGGACCTTCTCTGAGAAATGACAAGGAGTAGCATGTTGTGATACCATTGATCCAGATTATTTTGAGAATGACATGAAGGAACAAATATAACCGATATAAAACAATGAAATACACAAAAATATAGAAGAGAACACAAAAATATAGTGAAACCCAACTTATATTACTGAATAAGATAGAAAAACATTGTATAACACAAACTGGAAAAATGAGGTAGCTTGTCTCTAAAACTAAAGAGATGTTGGCTACACTTCATTCACAAAAAGATTTACATCACACTCCATTGTATGCTTAAAGGGCCTCCTTCACCTCAATTATATATGAGAGAGTGAGAGGAGAACAATTCCCATGATGCATGTGGGATAAATTGGACTAAGTTTATAAAATTCCATAGGCATGTAAAATACTAGGACTTCCTGGGCGGTCACCCATCCCAATACTACTCTATCTCGAGCGCACTTAACTGCGGAGTTCTAAGGGGATCCGGTGCATTAAAACTAAGTTTTAGGCATGTACATAATACCATTACACGATGTCTCTAATTAACAAATGAAGATGACATTACATTCCATTCCCCCATCAAAAGGGTGAATGTTATGGTTTATCAAAACCACAGGCTTAAAATGGTGATTCTCTAGAAAAGGTGGATGGCCACTAAGATCCATATGGATAAAGTAGGTACATATAGACACCAGGGAAGGAGCACTAGAAAATTGTCAAGAGATTATTCATGTATTTGTATGGCATGAAAGACTATGCTATATGATACCAAGGAATACCTGGAGGTGATAGTGGTAAATTAAATGTACATGGATTTGTCGATGTCGACTAGGCTAGAGATCTGGATTGACAAAGGTCAACCAACGGATATGTCTTCAATATTTTTGGTGGAGAAAGAATTTGGATGAGTAAGCGACAAACGGTCGTAGCCTTGTCAACAATAGAAGTTGAATGCATAGAAACCACTCATGGAAGCAAAGAAGCAGTA
This sequence comes from Picea engelmannii, assembly GCA_009831015.1. Lineage (NCBI taxonomy): Eukaryota > Viridiplantae > Streptophyta > Pinopsida > Pinales > Pinaceae > Picea > Picea engelmannii. The sequence goes on along the minus strand of ML786908.1, from coordinate 632,590 downwards.
TGGTTGCAAATGCTATGTTCAGGAATTGGGTTTGAGAAGAGAGTTGTGATAGTCAAAGCGCAATATTTCTCGAAAATAAAACTACTTATCATTCAAATACTAATCACATCGATGTACAATACCATTTCGTGAGAGACATGGTGTAAAGTAACAAGGTGCTACTAGAAAAAGTAGAAATGTTGGAAAACATAGAAGACTCATTGACCAAGTCTGTGATTGCTTTGAAGTTATATTGGTGTAGAGAAGCAATGGGCATTGTTTCCTTGGGTCTCTGAATGAAAGTTCAAGAATCTCTTGGTTTTAGCAAAGAAGAAAAAAAGTAGGAGAATGTTGAGCTGTTATATTCTTTGCAGTGAAAGTCTAGTCGAGGTGGATCAACTGATGGTCGAATTTGAGGTAGATTGACAACAAGTCAAAGGTCAAAGTTAGTTTACCGGGTAAATTTGAATTCAAAGGTCGAAGAGGTTCAAAATGGTAAAGGTATTGACAACAATTCAAAGAGGTCAACCAACATGAGGTCAACAAGTGAGCGTGTGGTGACTAAATGAAGGTCAATTGCTAGTCGACTGGTAATCTGACTTGGAGATGACTATAACAAAATCTCAAGATTCATAGGATTTGTAGCCAATGATCTACATGGATCAATAACCATTTTTGGGGAGCCATTGTAAATCCTATAAATAGGTGTGTTGTAAGTCCATAAAGGATAATATTGAATCTTTAGATGATGAAAGACTAATCGCCAAGAGTTTGTAATTTATAGGTTGATAGTCATGTAGATGTAAGCCAGATTGGATACAGGGTTTTTCTTATGGAGGAAAGAGGGTATGATGTCAATTGTGTCTTAGATGTGTACCAGGGTTAGACATGTAACCTTTTATTCGAATTGAATAAGACAAAAAGAGATTAGAAACACTCAAGGAATGTTGGTTTTCCTGGTTTGTGTCTCCAAGGTAAAATCTCTGTGTACTGTGTGATTTATTTGTCATTAATGTTCTTGATTAAATTCTTCTTCTCTTCTGCTAGGTTTAGTGTGGAAGTGTATCTCATTTCCTGACAAGTGTGGTATTGATATTCAATATTTGTAGTCGTACATGCGGAGCATGAAAGTTGTTGTTAGTTATTCCTATTAAGTTAACCTTATAATATGGTCATAAGTCTCTGAGGTGAGGTTAGAAAGGTCATGCGTGCAGGGAAGTACTCTGTGTGCATAAGAGGTTGGATTCACTTATCTGCATAGGGAATAAGGGAAGAAATATGTGTGAAAAAGGAGAATAGAATTGGCACGTGACACCAAAATGGTTGTGCACGTAGTAGTGATCACATGTTCAGAGTGAATTACACACACAGTAATGTTGTGTGCTTGATATGCTTGTGTGTGTAGTTGTATTGTGTTATTTTCATTGTTATAAGTTGTGTCAGAAGAGGAAATTTTGTATGGTGGGACCCATCTTGGGGTCCAACACGTTACTTCAAGTATTTCTATGCATACCAATGTTATAGAATAGAATCTACACACTAGATTTTGGAGTAGCGTTGCTTAGTAGTAGGATGGGTATGTTATAGTTGGTATCATAGTTCTGTACCCATTTAGGAGGCTCCATATGTTACACATTGGTATTATAGCATGGTACCCATCTAGGAGGTTGGGTACGTTACACTAATGGGGGTGGGGGGAGACAATGTGCATTTAAAAAACTACAAATTATCCTCCATAACACCCATTGTGGTTTGGGTGGGGTGAGATAATGTACATTTGAAAAAAAATTATTATCTCCCTCCACCCTCATTAAGGTATGGGTGGAGGGATACAATGTGGAATCCATATCCCCATCCCCTCGCTCCCTCACGGGGGTGGAGGGATAAAATGTGCAAACAATGCACATTGTCCACCCCCACCTCTCAGTATCCTCATGGGTGTGGAGGGAGAAAATGTGTATTGTTTCAAATGTGCATTATCTCCCCCCATCCCTCATGGGGTTAGAGAGAGACAATGTAGAACAAAATGCACATTGTCTTCCCATAACCCCCATCATACCCTCATGGGAGATAAAAATTTTGTATGAAAAATGCATATTGTCTCCTCTCACCTGTTCCTACATGAGATTAATGCACATTGTATCCCCCCAAAACATGAGTCACATTGTCCCCCCCCAAACCTTCAAGCACACATTTTCTTCCCCCACTCCCACCTTCATGGGAAGACAATGTGAATTTGAAAACACACTTTTTCTTCACCCAAACACACCCTCATGGGGGTGGGGGAAGGAAATACGAGGGTGGTGGTGGGTGGAGACAATGTGAGGGTTAGGGTTCGGGGAGACAATGTGCATTTTTCTCATGTCGCTGGGGGTGTGGGTGATACTGTGCATTTCAAAAAATGTGAGGGTTGGGATGGGGTGAGACAATGTGAATTTTCTTCATGAGGGTGGTTATGTGGGGTGATAGTGTGCATTTAAAATACATGATATCACCCCCCACCCCCATCCTCCTCTCCTCATAGAAGGTTAGGGTAAGGTGGTGATAGTGTAAATTTGAGGGTGAGGGTGAAGTTGGGCACATGGAATGATAGTGTGCATTTAAAATGCACACTAAACCCACCCTAATGATAAGGGTGGATGTGAGGATTGAAATGCACACTATCATCCCCCTTATTTGTTTTGTATGTTTAAAACCTCCACTAACATCTCTTTAAAATAATGTTTTTCCTATTATGAATAATTAGTTAATCAATTGAAATCATCCTATGCCAGTTTTCAATGTGCACACACTTGAAATCATCCTTAAGAAGAGCATGATATTATTAAAGTCATTAGTGGAACATTAATCCTTCATTTTTTCTTACTAAAAGTTTATCTTATCCAACATATCCATTATTTTATCAAATGCATGCTAATAACAATAATTAGTAGAGAGTGTAAGCATGCATGTAACTCCAATGATATGATGATGACTAATTATATCTCATCATTAAATATCCCGAAAAAATCCCAATTCTTCCATCAATGTGGATTGAGATAAAAAAACGTTTGGAAAAATCTATAGGAATATAAAAATATAATTAAGTGATCCAAGTGGATATTGGTGGCCACCCACCTATTCCAACTGACTCCTCTTGACATTTTTTAGTTCAACACATTCTTTTGTACTTCTTTGTAATTGTGGGTTCTACACTTTCAAGGCTATATGAAGCCCTATAAATATTCCAGGTGGAGAATGTTGTTCTGCCACCTAATTGAACTGGCGTATTTTGCTTGTTTTCATGTCAACACTACTTTATGTACTTCGAGGGCCATTTTTGGGCCCTAAATAGTGTTTTTTTTGTTTTTCCACTGTCAAACTATAGACAAATTTAGAGTTTGGTAGAGTAATTTGTATTTCTAGAAAATACCTTTCCAATGGGCTATCATGCACCTAAAAAAAATGTTGTATGAAAATGTTACAACCCCCATAAGTTGAGGTACCAACTTACCCATCGGGGCCCACATGACTTTTGGCATTTCACCTCCTAGGGTTAGGTTTTTGGCTGTATAGGGTTTTGGAATTCAAGAGTAATGTTAAAAAGGACTCTAGAGACTCATTGTAATCATTCTTCTCAGATGGATGTGCATAGCAGACACATCTCTTCTCAGAGATAGCTACCACCATTCAAGCAAGTTGTTTTAGTTCTATAGTTTTACAGTTTCATCCTATTTCATTTATTCAATAGAAGATATTGTTCATTGGATATGTGTGTTGTTCTCCGTATATCTATGTTTATTGTATTCAATCTATTAATTAGTTCCTTCCTCTCCAAAATACAGATCAGTGGTATCAGAGTGATCTTCTCTTCATTTATTTTTCTTCATGCATGTCCCCAACAAGATCTGGGTACAAGAAGTTGGGACTTGAACCAATCAAGCCTTTGCAATACTGGCCACACCAAGCCCAACAACAACCAATGGGGGACGAAAACAAAGATGATGGAGCAGGATATCCTTTTAAAATGTTTCTCGAGGAATCCCTTGCATAATGTTATCACATTAATTTGTAAATGGGTGTTTTTCCTAAGAAGTTGGCCCCTTGGTGAAAGAAATGAAGAAAAGTGGCAAAAAACCCACAAAATCGTGTTATCCTAAGTTTTTGGGCCTAGGCGTGATTGTGATAATCGACGCGTAGATCTGGGTGGCTGAGATCTGTGCGCCTAGATCTACGGTGTGTGGTCCATATCAAACTCCCATGACATCCTTCCTTTAACGAAGGGGGGGAGAGGCGAATAAGCGGTTTCCCCAACATGCCCCTCATTATTGTGGCACGTTCTTGTCAATTTGGAACCCCCCCCACTTCAAATTTCTTACCACCACCCCCCCCTCCAAAATAGCCCACTTATCGCTCTTCCTTACTGCTTTCCCTCCTGCCGACACCTGTTGAATCTCCCACGCCCCCTCCACTTTTGGCCGCCACACACCTGTCCTCCACTCACTTTCCCACCTTCACATTTCATCCTCTCACCTTCCGCCATGTGTCTTCCACTCACCTCCATGTTGTATCTCCTTCCTCTCCCTCCTCTTTCCTCCCTCCATTTGTCTCCCACAATGTATTCTTCAACTGGTCAACTCCACCTCATGCAGCCACTTGATCCCTCCTTTCTCCACCAGGTCACCTCCACGCATCACATCACCTTAGCGTTGCATTACCCACCGGGCTGCAAAGTATGCGCCCTAGCCCACTGAGTTTGCACCCATCACCTTGTCAGCTCTTCCTCATAGACATCCACATATGCTAACCGAGTCCCCTTGCAAAGTCCAATGAAGTAGTCGACAACCAATGAGAGGCCACCATGTCCTACATGTACAAGGTTGGATTGAGCCTCCCCGATCTCGATGAAGAAGTTAATGAAACAGGTAGTGGCGGTTGAACATTGTTTCCACCATAAATGGAAAAAGCAGGAAAGGACTGTCATCCAGTCAACTCATCAATAGGCTCGTTCTGGAGCGCGATCTTGTCTAATTGAAGATCACGTCTGATCAGAGGCTGCATGCACAGTATGTCAGAAAACATGCAAACGTAATGCGTTCAATGCAAAGACTTGAGCATGCTTCTATTGTTTTCCTCTGAGTATATAAGAGTCTTCCTCATATTTTGTTGGTGTCGATGGTAGAGATGAGCTCTCGCATGTAATGTTTTAGTAAAGTTCCTGGTTCTCCATTTATGTATGGTATTTTGAGACTTCTTGTTTAATAACAGTCGATTTTCTTCCCCATTTCTTTTGGCCTCTGATATTGGAAGCTCGGGCATGGATGATCCAGTCGATTTGTTGTGACTGTGGTGTAATGTAGGTTTGACTGCATTGTTGCTACAATGTTTTTAGTTTCCTGAAGTTCTCAGATTCTGGAGTATCTTGTATCTTAAGATTTTCTTCCCAAGGCTGTTGGAAGACCGGATGTTCATAGAAGACCTTCACATTTATTTCCCTTTCTTCCACCTATTCAAAACTATACCAACTTATTGATTGAAGTTAGATCAATACCCCATTTATCTGTGAACAACTTCCTAGTTTTCTGAGTTAAAACGATGTATCCTGAGTTTGCATCCATTATACCACCATTAAATTATTTCATTGTAACATAACTGATGGGTATCGAGATTACCTCTGATGCAATGTAGAGGCAAATCCTAGTGCTAAACTTTATGGCGCCGTTGTCGGGGACAAATTGAATATTTTCCCTGGGATTGAATGACAAATCTTACTAGTTCTGAAGGTGCATCAGAAACCAATACATCAAGATTGCAATTGTGCACTTGGAAACTCCATTGTTTCAGCTATGGCTTCCATAGGCAGACAAACAAGGTCTACTCCACTGTTGCCTTTGGAAACACCTGAAGCTGACCCAGAGGAAATTATCAGAAAGGGAAAGGCCCTTCATGAAGGTACTTCTACTGTTGAATCAGGTATTTCTGATGATTTTCATTATCCTATAGGAACTCCAATTTATGCTTTTCATCCTTCTATTATACCTTCTGTTGGAGTTTCCCAAAATTTGAATTTTGGGAGTGTTCCTATTGATTTTTCCCCTCTTGGTCTGCGTTTGGAGGGAGAAAGCCTTGTCACTCCACTCTCCCCTGAAATTATACCATGGTTTAGAACCAAGAACTCAGAATATTTTCCTACCCCAGGCTTCACCACTCCTCCTCCTCCTACTGTTTCCGCTACCAAAGAGAAGGAAACCTCAGTTCCCTTAAGCCCTATAGATTTTTATCCAAATCCTTTGTTGTTTCTTTTTACTCTAGGAAGCTCTTTTCCAATCTCCCCTACCTGAACCCCTTCCCCTCTTGGTTCTCCTCCAACTATCATCCCTATGGCAGGTGATAATACTCCTACAAATAAAATGGATGCCATAGTGGCTGCAAGATATGCCCCCCTGGTATTACCTCAGCTAATGAATGCTCTCCCTGCTAGAGATTACCTAAAGTATATGCCCAAGTTCACTAGAGAAGAAGACATAACTGCTGAAGAGCACCTTGTTTGCTTCTAGAGTTATGCAGATAATCTGAATATTGAAAATGAAGATGTTTGGATGAGAGTCTTTGTCCAGAGCCTTGATGGTGAGGTTAGAAAGTGGTTCAGAGGTTTGACCCCTGGATCCATTGTAGGGATTGAGGCTCTAGATGATGCCTTCTTGATACAGTGGGGGGATAAAAAAGACTTTGTGTATTATATCACAGAGTTTGGATCCCTAAAGAGGAAAGAGGGAAAATATGTCTCTGATTTCTCCAAAAGATTCAACAAGATGTACAATAAAATCCCTGCCGAGATAAAGCCTACTGAAGCCTCTGCCAAAATTACTTATGCTAGTGATTTTGACCCTGACTTCTGCCTCCTACTCAAAGAATGAAGAGCTACTTCCCTGGATCATATGCAAGATGCAACCCTGGAAGTAGAATCCAATGTATTGGTAGTTGACAGACTTAGGAACAAAGATGACAGAGATAGAGGAAGAGGGAGATATGATGCCTCAACCTATGGTTCTTCTGCATCCCATCCTCAAGTGGATGAATTGACCAAGATGGTGAAATCCCTTTCTGCAAAAATGGAGAAAATGAAATTCAAAGGGAAGAAAGGTTATAAAAGTGACCAAAATGCTGATAACAAAGGCAATTTCAGAAGACAAATTAATATTTCCCCTCAGATTCTCCCAAGAGAACCCAAAATCTGAGAAAGGGATGATCAAAAAATCCAAACCCCTCTTCAAAATAACCTAGTTGTTGAAGAAGAAGGAGAGGAGGAAGAGCTAGATCTTGAAATCCATTTCCTTGGAGACACCTCCCCATTCCCTCACTTGACTCAATCTGCATACGAGGAGTCTCTCTTAGAAAAACAAATAAATGAGCTGAGTAAGGGGGAGAAATCCAATGGTAGTCCCAATAAATATAACCTCTGGTATAAGAATAAGGAAGGGAAGTCTAACATCCCTGATCAACCCTCTAGAGCAGAGAAGCCTACTAAAGATGCAACAAACAACAACAAAGAAAATAACGTTCATAATCCTCCACCAATAGCCAAAGACCTTGTCCCAGAGGTAAGAGAGATTATGAATCCCCCTTCCTCCTTTAGCTTTGAGCATGAAATTCAGAAGATCAAAATCCCTGTCGCCCTTTCAGAGCTAGTCAAGCATGAATACTTCAAAAGGTCCCTCTCTAAGATGTTGCAGCCCGAACCACCCTGTCATTCCAGAGACTCAGTAAACCTCCAAGACGAAAATCCAACAGTCATATTAGGTCCTATGGTAGAATATAGAGATGATTCATCACCTCCCTTCTACACATCACTGAACATACATGACAATGTGCTGCATAATTGTTTGATGGACTCAGGGGCATCTCATAATCTCATGCCCAAAACTATCATGGAAGAACTCGGATTAGAAATCACAAAATCTTATCATGATTTGTATTCTTTTGATTCAAGGAGAGTGCAATGTCTTGGAGTCATCAAAGATCTAGTTTCAGCTTCCCATGAAGAGTGTGGTCATGGATATCATGGTGGTTGATGTTCCTCCCAAGTTTGGAATTCTCTTGTCAAGATCTTGGATAAAAATACTTGGGGGAACCTTGCAGATGGACCTCACATATGCTACCATTCCTGTTTTTGGAGGGGAGCATAGAATACTATACAGAGAGGCTCAGTTAGCCTACATTATCAGTGATGAAGCAAACCTCACCAATCATCCTATATTTTCCCTTGATACTAATTTGGGATCTATCTTATTGCAGCGCATTGATACCCTTAAAACTCCTCTTCAGATCAAAAATTCCATTACTCTATGTGAAGATTCCCCTCCAATTACCCTTGTTTGGAAAATGTTCTTTGATGGAGCTTCTTCTAGAGAAGTTGTTGGTGCTGGAGTAGTTTTTGTTTACCTTGCTTAGGAAACCATATCTCTGTCATACAAATTAGAATTTGAAATTACCAATAATATGGTAGAGTATGAAGCTCTTGTTTTGGGTTTGAGGGCTACAAAGGACATGGGAACTGAAGAGATATCAATGTTTGGGGATGCTAAGTTGATTGTCCAACAGATCATAAATATTTATCAGGCCAAACACCCTTGTATCAAAAGTTACAGAAATGAAGTATGGGACCTCATTGACAATTTTTTCTTGGCTTTCAACATTTCATTTATTTCAGGGGAAAATAATGTCATGGTTGATTCTCTAGATATTTTAGCAAGCAATTCAAAAGTCCCTCTGCCACCTAAACTCAGGTATGATGTAGAAGTGAAATATAAACCCTCTATACCTGACAATGTCAAGCATTCGAGAGTGTTTGAGGATGATCTTGAAATCAAAAGATTCTTGGAAACTGTTGAGGAGTTTTATATATTGCACATTGATCAAGATCCTGGCTTTGAAATAGAGCCTCATCTTGATGTTTTCTTGAAAACGATTGTTGATCATCACATTGTCTAGCTACCCAACAATCACATCCCAAAGGGACTAGTTCCTTTGGAAAGGATTTTGGTCAGAAACGATGTGGCAGTGAAGGGTAAAATCTTAAATGATGATGTTGATGTGGCTAAGTGCAATATTGGCATAGAGAAGGATCCAATATTTGTCAAATTATCAAGTAGTTTGTCAAGAGAGAAGAGGGCTGAATATATTGAGTTATTAAAATAATTTTTCGATGTGTTTTCTTGGACATATGAATACCTCGGAACATATGACACAAGTGTCATTGAACACAAGATCCCATTGAAAGAGGAGGCCAAGCCATTTAAGAAGAAAATAAGACAAATAAATCCTATGTGGCTGCCTATTATGGAAAGGGAGGTAAAGAAGCTATTGGATGCCCAAATCATTGTCCCCTTAAGATATTCTGAATGGGTGGCCAACCTGGTCCCGGTGAGGAAAAAGAATGGAGAAATTAGACTTTGTGTCTATTTCAGAAACCTGAACAGGAGCTCAAACAAGGACAACTACCCTTTTCCAAAGATGGAACACATATTGCAAAGGGTGACATGTGCATCCAGGATTTCCATGATTGATGGATTTTATGGATACAATTAGATCTTCATCCATATTGAAGACAGAGAAAAGATAGCCTTCACCACCCCTTGGGGAACATTTATGTATGCCAAAATTCCCTTTGGATTGATGAACGCAGGGGAAACCTTTCAGTGAGCCATGGACATAGCCTTCATTGTGGAAAAAGATAAATTTGTGGTCATCTATCTGGAAGACATAACTGTGTTTTCCAGATCTGATAAAGAGCATTGTCAACATTTGAGAAATGTCTTCTTGAAATGCAGACAGTTTGGTCTCTCCCTAAATCCAAAAAAGTCATTGTTTTCCATGCAAGAGGGAAAATTGTTGGGGCACATAGTATCATCTCATGGGGTTAGAATTTATTCAAGTAGGGTAGAAGCTATTCAAACCTTGTCACTTCCCAGATCCAGGAAGGAAGTTCAGTATTTCGTGGGCAAAATTAATTTTTTAAGAAGGCTTGTTTTAAATTTTGTTGAATTGGTGAAGCATATCACAACCATGCTTAGGAAGGGGAATGAAGTAAAGTGGATTGTTGAGCCTAGAGAATCCTTTGACCAAATTAAAAAGGCATTGACTGAAGCGTCTATGCTAATCAGTCCCGATTATTCCAAGGATTTCTTGATTTTTTCCTTTGCTTCTTTAGATACAGTGGTAGCGGTTTTGTTGCAGAAAAATGAAGGGATGGAGCAGCCTATTTCCTTTTTCAGCAGAGCACTGAGGGATGCCGAGGTAAAATATGACATCATGGAGAAACATGCCTATACCTTAGTGAAATCTCTCACAGCTTTAAGAGTCTAGGTTTTGCATTCAAAAATCATTGCATATGTCCCTTCAACTTATGTGAAGGACATTCTTATTCAGCCAGACATAGACGGGAGAAGGAGAAAATGGATTGCCAAAATCCTTGAGTTTGATCTAGAAATAAATCCCACCAAGCTAGTTAAAGGTCAAGGTTTAGCCAAGCTATTGGTTGAATCTAATAGTAAATATTTGGGGGTTAACTTCATCAATGCTTGATCAGAAAATCAGCAAGCCATATTGTCTGATAAAAATTCTCAGGAGAACCCTTCATTGGCATAATACATTTGGTACAAAGACATTATATTTTTTCTGCGAGAGCTAAATCCCCCTGATAACATGGGGAAAAGCAAGGCAAGAGAGTTAAAGCTCAAAGCAATTCGATATTGCCTTATTGACCAGGTCTTGTATTGGAAAGACCCTCTAGGTGTGCTTCTAAGATGTTTGGACCCACAGGAGGCCCAAAAGATTATGTTTGATTTCCATAGCATCCTATGTGGGGGACATCATTTCTGGAGGACCAAATCCTATAAAATTCTCAGGGATGGGTACTACATGCCTACCCTATTCACCGATGTCTGTGCAAAGGTCATAACTTGTATCAAATGTCAGAAATTCTCTAGGAAGAAACAACTCAAGTCTCTGTGTTTGAAGCCTGTAGTAGCTTCAAGATCCTTTCAACAATGGGGCCTAGAATTTATTGGGGAAATTCATCCTACTTCAAGTGGTCAACATAGGTGGATATTAATTGCGACAAACTATTTCACCAAGTGGATAGAATCTATCCCCACGAGGAGTGCTTCTCACAAAGTCATCATTGGTTTTATTGAATATATTATGGAAAGGTTTAGCTGTCCGAACAAAATCATCACTGATAACGCTGCATCCTTGAAGGCCGAACCATTGATTAAGTTTTGTGAGTAGTTCAGAATTTCATTGATCCACTCTACCCTTTACTATACACAAGGGAATGGAATGGCATAGTCCTCTAACAAAAGTTTGATCAAGATCATTAAAACACTGTTAGAGGATAATAAGAAGGCATGGGATTCAAAGCTCAAATTTTCTCTGTGGGATGACAGGGTGACAACAAAGAGGTCTTTGGGTGTCTCTCATTTTCATCTTGTGTATGGAGTTGAAGCCATTTTCCCTTCTCAGCTTTCCCTGCCCGTGGAAAAACTCTTCCAAGACTATCAAGAAGAGCCTGATGATATGATCAGAAGGATACATCAGCTAGTAGAAGTGCAACAGACCAGAAAACAGATGATAGACAAAGCACATGACCATCAACAGAGAATCAAGCATGCCTTTGAAAAGAAGAATAGTAAGGAGTATTTCCAGCTGGGAAATCTATTACTCAAATGGGATGCGCCAAAGAAGGACAGAGGAAAGAACAACACGTTTGAGGCCCTTTTGATCTGGCCCTTCAAAATCTCTGAGATATATCCAAATAATACATACAGGTTGCAAAATTTGGAGGGAGAACAAGTTTTTGGTGGCCCTGTGAATGGGAATTTTCTCAAGAACTTCTTTATTTGAGCCATGGATGGCTCCCATGTCTTTGTAAATATTAGTTTTCTTTTGTTTTTAGTTTCTTAGGTGACTCCATAACCCAACAGTAAGGCACTTGAGCCACAGAAGAGTTCTTGGCATCTCACAGGGAGCAAGCCATCCCCCATAGAGCCTAATGTTATCAAATTAATTTGTAAAGGGGTACTTTTCCTAAAACGTTGGCCCCTTGGTGAAAGAAATGAATAAAAGGGGAAAAAAAGCCACAAAATCACGTTATCCTAATTTTTTGGGCCTGGGCGCGATTGTGCTAATCGACATGTAGATCTAGGCGATTGAGATCTATGCACCCATATATACGGTGTGTGGTCCATATCAGACCCCCCCCCGACATTGTGTCATTAACGAAGGCGGGGGGGGGTCCGAATAAGCGGTTTCCCCACCGGCCCCCCCGTTATCATGGCACATTCTCGTCNCTTACTGCTATCCCTTACATCTTTCCCTCCTACCGACACCTGTTGCATCTCCCACGCCCCCTCCACTTTTCGCCGCTGCACACCTATCCTCCACTCACTTTCCCACCTTCGCACTTCATCCTGTCACTTTCCGCCATGTGTCTTCCACTCACCTCCATGTCACATATCCTTCCTCTCCCTCCTCTCGCCTCCCTCCATATTTCTCCCATGACGTATTCTTCAACTAGTCAACTCCACCTCATGTGGCCACTTGATCCCTCCTTTCACCCCCAGGTCACCTCCCCGCATCACATCACCTTAGCGTTGCATTCCCCACTGGGCCGTCGAGTATGCACCATAGCCTGTTGAGTTTGCACCCATCACCTTGCTATCTCTTCCTCATCGGCATACACATCCGCTAACTGGGTCCGCCTGTAGAGTCCAACGAAGTAGCTGACGACCAATGAGAGGTCTCCATGTCCTACAGGGACAAGGTTGGCTTGAGCCTCCCCGATCCCAATGAAGTAGTTAATAAAATAGGTAGTGGTGGTTGAACATCGTTTCCACCATAAATGGAAATCCCAGGAAAGGACTGTCAACCAATCAACTCATCAGCAGGTTCATTCTAGAGCGCGATCACGTCTAACTGAAGATCACATTTGATCAGAGATAGCATGCACAGTTTGTCAGGAAACATGCAGATGTAATGATTTCAATGCAAATACTCGAGCACGCTTCTTTAGTTTTCCTCTGAGTATATAGGAGTCTTCCTCATATTTGTTTGGTGTCGATGGTAGAGTTGATCTCCTGCATGTAATGTTTTATTAAAGTTCCTGGTTCTCCAGTTATGTATGGTATTTTGAGACTTCTTGTTTAACAATAGTTAGTTTTCTTCCCAATTTATTTCGGCCTATGATACTGGAAGCTCAAGCATGGATGATCTAGTCGATTTGTTGTGACTGTGGTGTAATGTAGGTTTGATTGCATTGTTGCTACAATGTTTTCAGTTTCCTGAAGTTTTTAGATCCGATAGGATCTTGTATCTGAATCTTTTCTTCCCAAGGCTGCTGGAAGACGGGATGTTCATAGAAGACCTTCACATTTCTCTCCCATTCTTCCACCTATTCACCACTATACCAACTTAATTATTGAAGTTATATCAATACCCCAGTTATCTGTGTACAACTGCCCATTTTTCTGAGTTAAAATGACATATCATGAGTCTGCATCCATCAGACCACCATTAAATCATTTCATTGTGACATAATTGATTGGTATCGGGATTACCTATGATGCAATCCAGAGGTGAATCCTGGTGCTAACACACAACAAAGGAACAAACTAATGGATACCTTTGCACAGATCCTTCGACAACTTCCCACAGGAGAAGCATATTCATCAATCCGCCATGCAACCCCATTTAAGGTACAGGTAAATTTTGATATTCCATTATTTGAAGGATTGATAGATGTGGATGATGTAGATAAATGGTTGAATTTGATCGAAGAATATTTTTTGGTCCATAATTAATCCGAGAGGGAAGCCATTACTTTTTCACTCCTCAAGGCCATCCCCCATGTTAAGGACTAGTGGGATACTTACTCTGAGCAAAGGGCCATAGAGGAATCTACAATATTTGTGATTGCCCCTACATGAGATTCTTTCCAGGATGTCGTTAAAGAACAATACTACCATGTTGGAATATATGAGGACCAGTACACTAGATGGACCACCCTGCATCAAGAAAGGGACCAGACAGTACGATATTTCACCAATATTTTCCATACCCTGCACACCAAATTGAGTATAAAATAATTTGAGCGACATATGGTGCTCAAATACTGTGGTTGTTTGCATAGATAGATTCAAACAAAAAAAAAATTATGGACATCCCATCATTGGGTATGACTTATAGATATGTTGTCAATATCGAGTATAAATTTAAGCAAAAGAGGCAATAATTTGGATCCACAAACTTCTCACAACCGAAGCAGGGAAAAGGTGGCCCCAACTCACACAACAAGGGACAAACAAAATATTTCCACTTTCAGGATAACAAGTCCAATACACAACACAATAAGGGTAATGAGAATTTGAAGAAGGGCATGGGAAAATGGTGTGAATACCATAAAATCCCTTGGCACAACACTGAAGAATGTTTCTCCAAACAGTCACTCGTGTTTGAGTTGAAGGCTTTCGAGTCAAAGGTTGATTCAGAATTTGAATCAAATCCAGAAGGAGGGAAGCAGATTATCGATGTTGAACCCAGTGCCACTGTCTCTACCACCAAAATCCATCCAAGCGAACCAGAAGAACCAAAGCAAGGGGAACACCTCTTTCACTCACAAATGTGGATAAAGGAGGCTCCACTTCATTTCATTTTCGATAGCGGCAGTGAGAAGAACCTGATCTCAAAAAAAATCATCAACTAGATGGAACTACCGATTACACCACACCCACAACCCTACACCATCGATTGGCTTCGCCAAGGAAGAGATCTCCATGTCAGCCAAAAATGTCATCTTCCCTATGGAATCAAGCCTTTCAAAGATGAGGTATTGTGTGATATTTATCCCCTTGAATTTTTTGATGTTCTTTTAGGACAACCATATTTGTGGAAGCATCATGTTGTGTATGAGTATATACCCCCTAGTGTTATTATTACTTTTAATAGAAAATTGTACAGGATACCAGAGGTAGTGCCACCTACTGCTATTTCTTTAATCTATGCTAAGAAATGACGTAAGGTCATTTTACAGACCGGGAAGTTCGTATTCTTTATGATATGTGCTCAAACAAGTAGAAGGTCATTACCACATCTGTGGCATCTACACAGAGCCTCTCTTTGCAGCGGGAGAAAGTGGATGAGATCATGGAAGAGTACATAGACATATTCTCCTCACCCATCAGAGTACCAAAGCACGACCAATTCAAGCATACAATTGATCTAACCCTCGATGAAACTATGCCTAATGGACCAATCTATCATCGCTCACTGATAGAAAACGACGAAATCAAGCGTGAGATCCAAGAGCTTCTTCAAAAGGGGCACATCAGACCCAACTCCTCCCCTTGCAGAATCCTGATTCTACTGGTGCATAAGAAGGACGGGACCTGGCAGATCTGCATTAATTACAAAGAATTAAAAAAATCACAGTTAAAAACATGTACCCAATTCCTAGAATTGATGACCTTCTTGACCAACTCAAGGGGGAAAAGTTCGTCAAAAAAATTGACCTAAAGTATGGCTACCACTAGGTTCCCATCGAACCAACTAATGTATGTAATAACAAGTTAAAATCTAAAGAATGTCTCTTCAAATGGTCGGTCATGCCCTTTGGCTTAACAAATGCACCAACCACTTTCATGAGGTTCATGGATGATGTATTGAGATCCTTCACCAACTCTTTTGTGGTGGTATATTTGGATGACATCCTCATCTTCAATAGAACTTGGGAGGAGCACATGCACCATATTCAGTAGGTTTTGAGCACTCTGCGACAGCACAAGCTATATGCCAACTTGGAAAAATGCTTTGTTGGCATGAACAAGGTTCAATAATTGGGATACATTATTGATGAGCATCAGGTACATGTTGATATAGCTAATATCCAAGTCATCTGTGACTGGCCAGCCCCGACCACACTAACCAAGCTTAGGAGCTTCTTGGGACTGGAAAACATCTACCTACGGTTCATGTTGGGTTTCTTCCATATTTCATGGGCCCTCATCCAGGTGACCAAGGGTGGTGGCAGTGAAAATTTCTTGTGGGGGAAGGAATAACAATGATCATTTGATGATATAAATCATCGCTTGTGCTCAGCTCCAATACTCTCCTTGCATGATCTGCAATAATCTTTCGATATTGAGACTGATGCATCTGAGTATGCTGTAGGCATAGTTCTTACTCAACACAGTCATCTAATGGAATACCATAGTGAGACACTCTCAGATACTGTCTGGAAATACCCCACCTATGATAAGGAAATTCATTCCATTGTACAAGCTTGTTGTCAATGGAAACATTACATTCTGGGAAAGGAGACAATCATCCACACTAATCACAAGCCTCTGCAGTTCATACAGGCACATGGGAAGTTGCAGAATGACCACCATCAGAATTAGTGCACCTACCTACAACAATTCAATATCAACATCAAGTATAAGATAGGGAGAAAAAATCATGCCATTGACTGCCTCAGTTGACCTCCCGTGGCTACACTCACCACTGTGCTCCATTTCTGTGGAAATGAGGCATTTGAGTGGCCCCAAATTTATCAAAACAATTCGGACTTCGCCACCACCTATCATCTCTTAGGTACATGTGCGAATGTCACCGATTTTTACATTCAGGACAAAATGTTATGCCATATGGGCCATATCTTTGTTTCTGCAAGCGAGCATGATAAGATGATTTGGGAATCTCACTACAGTTGGATAGAAGGACATTTTGGCATGGATAAAGTTGTGTCGGTTTGACAGAAACATTTTTATTGGCCAAAACTTCGACATGATGTCAACAAGTATATCAGATCTTGCACTTCCTGTGGCATTTCCAAGCCAACCATCAAGAAGAAAGGCTTATAGACCCCTCTTCCTACTCTCTAGAAGCCTTGGGAATCCATCTCGATGGATTACATGTCTGGCTTTTCATCCACCAAGAAAGGCAATGATTGTGTATTTGTGGTAGTTGATTCATTTTCGAAGATGGCCATCCTCACAACCTACAAGAAGAACATCACAACAACGTGTACTTCGAAGCTCTTCTTCGAACGAGTGTGGGTTCATTTTGGTATACCATAGAGCATCATCTCCAACCGGGACAACAGGTTCCTCAACACATTTTGGTCGAGTCTCTAGTCACCGTTGAACACCAAGATCACTAAATCCACTGCTTTCCACCCCCAAATCGATGAACAAACAAAGGTCTTCAATCAGATGATTGTGCACATCCTGTGCATGTACAACTCTAATGATCCACGTACATGGGATAAGAGTCTCCCCTATGTTCAACATATTTACAATAGGGCTCTCCATAGCTCCACCGACCATAGCCTATTTCAAGTGGGGTTGGGATTCCAACCCTTGGGTCCCATTGATGTTGCACTACCTTTTGCAACCACACAAACATACTCTTCCCATGTTCAGTTTGAGACCGGCAAATCCACCAGATTCATTGAGCAAATTCAACACATCCACCAACATGTCCATGAGATTTTACAAAAAGCCAATGCTAAGTACAAGCAGCGTCATGATCAACACAGGGTACCGCACCTATTTCAGATGGGAGACAAGGTATCGTTACATTTGTAGAAAGAGTGTCTTACAGGGCCCCATCGGAAGCTCCTCCCACTTTTATATGGGCCTTACACTATTACCAAGGCTGTGGGTAGCAATGTTTTTGAGCTCAACACTCCACCCTTCCTTGGCTTACACCCAGTGTTCAATGTGGACCTCGTTCGACCATATTTTCCACCATTACTGGACACCTTAGAGATCACAGAACAAATGACACCAACATATATCAACCGTGGTTGTATGGAATATGCATCCACTTATCAGATAGTGGACACACATGTCAAGGGCACTCGCTAGTAGAGGATCCGAATTTATCGGGTTGTCAAAGTAGGGTAGCTCCTACACCAAGGCAAGTGTCTCACCCGAGATCAAATTTAGCATACGTTTCCTCACCTGATGGGGGAGCTCAACACAATGAATATCATTTCTTCCTAAGGGGGCATGACTAATCCAGGTGGATATTGGTGGCCACCCACCTATTCCAACTGGCTCCTCTTGATAGTTTTTAGTTTAACACGTTCTTCTGTAATTCTTTGTAAATGTGGGTTATACACTGTCAGGGTTCTCTGAATCCCTACACATCTTCTAGGTGGAGAATGGTGGCCTGCCACCTAATCCAACTGATTTATTTTGGATGTTTTCATGTCAGAACATCTTTATGTACTTCCAAGGCCATTTTGGGGCCCTAAAAATGTTTTTTTGGATTTCCATAGTCAAACTATAAACATAGACACAATTTGATGGTGTAAAGTGTATTTCTCGAAAATACCTTTCCAACGGGCTATCATGCGCCTAAAACGTAGTTCGTATGCACAATTTACAACCTTGGGAAGTTGAGGTACCAACTTAGCCATCGGGGCCCACATGAATTTTGGCGTTTCACCTCCTAGGGTTAGGTTTTTGGATGTTTAGGGTTTTGGAATTCATGAGTAATGTTAAAAAGGTCTCTGGAGCCTCATTGTAATCATTATGATGGATGTGCGTAGAAACCACATATTTTCTCAGAGATAGCTACCACCATTTGAGCAAGTTGTTTCAATTATGCAGTTTTACAGTTTCAACCTATTTCATTTATTCAATAGAAGATATTGTTCACTGGATATCTGTGTTGTTCTCCATATCTTTGTGTTTATTGTATTCAATATGTTAACCAGTTCATTCGGCTCCTAAATCTGGATCATTAAGAGTAATAATTTATAATAATGGAGTTATTTATGAATCATTGACCAATTATTTTAGGTATATTTTTTTAAGAACAATGATGAGTTAGCTCACATCCATGAATAATATCCTGTAATGACTATCCATAATTGAATAGTATCCATGAACTAAGTTATGATAGACGTTTCCACCTTCTAAAAAAAAACAATAAAATTACTTACAAAAGGAATACTACAAGTCACTCATACAATTTATAACTATTATGTCATGGTATTTATTCAAATTGATCAAGTTCTTATTATAAGATGTGATAATTGAATCAATTAAAAAACAATGTAAATTATAAGAATGATGCTATAATTGAATTAATAAAAAAATAAGTTATATCATAATAATGATAATAAATTTAAAGTCACTTAAAGAAATATTGAACTTCACATTTTATCTTTTGTTCTTACCATTAGAGTTTTACTAAAATAACATAATGTACTGAGAAAAGTTTATTGATATAAAAACTATCTTGGATCCATGTTAATTCTAGATCTATTAAGCAATGAGAAGGATCAAATATTTTGAGGTGCAAACTTTTTTTAGATTGTAAAACTTGAGAAAAGGTTTGCAACTCAAGGGATTTGATCCCTCTCAACACTAGATAGATCCATAGTTAAGACAAATTTAAGTTGGTTTTAATTGCAATAAACCACGTTAAAACTTTAAATAATCATTACTATGTATATTTTTTATATGAATTTAATTGTTTGAAATGTATTAAGTATCATCTATAATATGGAAAATACTATCAATAAGATCATTTCAAAAAATACATCAAGATTAAGGTGAATAATAATGAAATAGAAATGTTCAATAATAATAAACAAAATTGTTTTGTCTTCAATATAAATCTATAAAAATATAATATTGGAATTGAAATTTTTTAAATAAATAATAATTTTCAATTAATTCTTAATAATAAACAAAATTGTTTTATCTTCAATAGAAAAACTATAAAACTATAATATTGGAATTGAAATTTTCTAAATAAATAATAATTTTCAACGAATTCTTGAAGATGTAAGAAATCTCACCATAACCTTTACTATTATATCTGTGATCTGAATTCCATTTCTAAAATTTTGTAAATCCGTATCTTATGTCCTATAAGTATCTATGAAAAAAATAACATCACTATTTTTAACAAGGGCAGCACGTTGCATGTATTACCTCCGAAAACTTTACTTGTTAGTGTTTGCACACCTTATATAAATAATATTCATACATTTCCTTAGTCATTCGAAAAGAATGCAGATCTGTACTTCCCATGATCTTTATAATAATTAAAAAAGTAAAAACATCTCAATGTTTCTTATATTTTAAAATATGACTTAAAAGTTTAAAAATTACTACATACAAATTTCTATAAAATTATACTAAAAGATTAAAAAAATGTTAATAAATGTAAAATTATTGAAATTGAAAGATTAAAAAAATATTAATAAATGTAAAATTATTGAAATTAAAAAATTAAAAAAATATTAAGAAATGTAAAATTATTGAAATTTTAATAAGTGTAAAAAAGTTGACATTTAAAATTAAATTTTTTACCTCATTTGAAAAAAGAATACAATATTATATTTTAACATATATTATAATACAAGTAACTGTTGGTGAAATTGCAGTTTTTTGTTGAATCGCGCGCGATTAGGTCACATGCCCCTGCGCTCCTGGACCTCCCGCAGGCCGCCGACCCTGTGGCCCTCCCGGCCCCTCCTCCCTCCATCAAAGCTACAACAAGCTCCGTAGGCTCCATGGCGTCTCCCTCGCCCTCTGCTCAGAAGAAAGGCGACCCTCCTGTTGTTGTTGCCCTTCACGGTTGTGCTCCAGGAGCTTCGCTCGCGCCATTCAAATCATCAAAGCACAGAGATGTCCCTCCTGGTGCGGCTTCGATGGTGGATTCTGGCCTCCCTTCCTTGGCCGCGACTCTCTCTTCTGAGTTTCCCTCTAATGCAAGCACAACCCCTGGTGCTCCGACAGACGAGATCTCGTTAGTTTCGGCCCCCTCCTTTAAAGAGGTGGCCTCTCGCCAGAGATTTCCCTCTGGTATGCATGCAACGGGCCCCGAGGCTGCCTCTCGTCAAGGTCGACCAACCGGTTTGCATGCAGCAGTTCCATAAGCCCCTGTAGTCTCAGTTCAAATGCCAAAGGAAGCCCTAACTCATGCTTTCCATTACAACAAGCATGCACTAGTATGCAAGTTTAACTGTTATTGGCCTAATCTGTCAGATCTGCTTGCATGGTACTCTTCCGAATGGTACCCGCTTTTAGAGGGAGAAGTCATCACCTGCCCTTGTGCAAAGGGGTTTTTTATAGCCGTTTTCGAATCTACAAGTGACAGAGACAAAGTGTTTAACGTCGGGCCGTGGTTTTGGGGCAGAGCAGGCCTGTCCATGCAACCATGGACCCCTGTCTTCGATCCATCCACAAACTGTATCTCTTCAGCTCCAGTCTGGGTGAGACTTCCATACTGCCCCTGCATTTCTGGGGGGATGAGTCTCTTAAGACGATTGGCAATGGCCTCAGCAAGTTCCTCTGCAGAAGTCCAGACTCAAAGCTAGCTCGCTCCACCTTCGCTCGAATTTGTGTTGAAATGGATTTCTCCAAAGGTTTCCCAGCTGAAATAATTCTTCAAGGCAAGGACTTTTCCAGGACCCAAATCCTCGACTATGAGAATCTCAGCTTCAGGTGTAGGAACTGCTTTGAAACGGGGCACTTAGCCTGTAGCTGTGGAAAACAACCTAGGAAAAAAAGGCCGTCCAAAAACCAAAGACCAACCTGGTGGACGGGGGCACCATCAGAACCGCGCATTGAAAGAAAGGCTCAGGAAGCGGCATAAGAAGCAGAAGCTGAGGCCGAAACCAAGCCCCCTCGCTAAGGGGGAAGCTCCGGCAGAAGCCACTCCCAAGTCGCCCACCCGACCAGAACCCCATACCTCACGCTAGGCAGATCTAGCCGACGAGGAAGACCCTCAGGACCCATCGGAAAGTCAATCTACGGACCAAAGTACTGAATGGCAAACAATGTCAAAAAAGAAAAAAAAAATCCAAGCAAGAAATGATGTAATAACGCGGAGCCGTTCAGGCTCGCTGAAACAATTTATTTCAATAATTTAGTAACGAGTTAGGATCTTCAGGCAGTAGTTTTCCAGTTTTCAAGCAAAGTTTTATCGATGTATCGAACCCAGTGGCATGTCCATTGTTATTAATACAAATCTCCATTAACCGTTTCTGTCAAAAAAAAAAACATATATTATAATACAATATTACATTATATTGCATTACATTATATTAGTTTTTTGTGGTCTTGTCTTTTCAATAACACTATCAAGTTATTGACCAATAAAAAGTTAAAAAAATACTATTTTTGTTTTTAAAAAAAATAAATTTTTTTAATTGTTATGTTGAACATTTAAATTGATATAAATTTTTCAAGTCAACACAAAAGTAATATGAAAGTCAATGCTAACTCATTGCTATATACTACCTTCGGCAATACAATAACCTCTTCACAAAACACAATGTCTCTAATTTAATATAGAAACCTATAAAAAAATTAAAAAAAACTAATTATTAATCAAAAGCAATTCCCTTATAGCATTATAAAAGGGGTCATCACAATTGTAAGCTCTCATTGGGAACCCACTTTCCATGTTTCCTTGCCTCGACCATTTTCACTATGTTATTTTTTATCTCTATATAATTTTGTTTTTAAAATTCATAGTAAAGGAGTCATTACAATTCAACCACTCTCTATAAAAGATTTTATTTTATTTCAATATAGTGTAGAATTGTTTTTGGAAAAATCAAATAAATTATCAAGTTTTTCATTCTATGTGATCCTCAAATTAAGCAAATTAAAGGATTTTAATTCTTTTCTTTTACAAATTTAACTTGAATCACAACATGTGTAATAGGTGATGATTATATATCACCTAGTGTACATGTTTTGATTCAACTTAAGTTTGTAAAAGAAAAGAATTTTAAAGAGAGAGGTTATATATATATATAAAAAAAATTTAAAGATTTTATTTTAATTTTATATACTATGAAATTAAAAAAAAAAAAAAAAAGGTTATTTTACTTTTTTATTTTATATAATTTTCATATTAATAATAAAACTTAAAGAAATTACGAAATTACAATAATATACTTGTTAAGAATTTAATATGACATTTGTGGAAATTGAACTTGAGTAAGAAAGATAATAATCTTCCTATTAATCATTCAAGCAAAACCCAATTAACACACACATAACAATTAAATGAATGCTTCCCACATTCATATATGATTATGCATCAATCTAATATATAACTACATTTATAAAACAAATATATTCCACCTATTCACAATATAACAATGTATTTTTTATATCTTCAAAAAAATTTACTAATTTTATATTTAGTAATTTTACAACCTTTCTCTCATCTATTATAAAACAAATATATTCAATCTGTTCACAATATGTTTTTTATATCTTCAAAGACTATTGCTAACTTTATAATACTATTGCCAATTTTATAGCATTTCCCTCTCTCAGTTTCTGTGTACCAACTTATTTATTTTATATACATGTCTTGTTATTCCTTACGTACATTCATTTTATATAAGACTATTGCTAATTTTCTAGCATTTCCCTCGTGTACCAACTTATTTATTTTATATACATGTTTTGTTAGACAATCCTCACTTTCAAGTTTATTTTATATACATGTTTTTGTTAATCTTTAAGTACATTCATTTTTTTATTATGTTAAAAAGTTAGATCTACACTAAGAAAAACAATAGTTTATTAATTGAAGAAACTATTTAATTTAAGAGAGTCCTCATTTTGAAGTTTGTAAGATATTTTGTAATATTAAATATTAAATATTTTTAATATCATTAAAATATTCAACTTAAGAGAAACAATAGTTTAATAGTTTATTAATTGAAGAAACTATTTAATTTAAGAGAGTCCTCATTTTAAAGTTTGTAAGATATTTTGTAATATTAAATATTAAATATTTTTAATATTACTAAAATATTTAACTTAAGAAAAACAATGGTTTATTAATTGAAGAAACTATTTAATTTAAGACAGTCCTCGTTTTGAAGTTTGTAAGATATTTTGTAATATTAAATATTAAATATTTTTAATATTACTAAAATATTCAACTTAAGAAAGTTCTCACTTTTAAGTTTATAAGATATTTTGTAAGATATTTGTGATATTAAATATTAAATATTTTTAATATCATTAAAATAGGTATAAAATTGAAAAGCTAATTAATTTTTAATTATATTAAAAGGTTAAATTTAATTAAGAAAAACAATAATTTATTAATTGAAGAAACTATTCAACTTAAAAGAGTCCTCACTTTCAAATTTGTAAGATATTTGTAAAATATTTATAATATTAAATGTTAAATATTTGTATTATCAAATAGATATAAAATTGAAAAACCAATTAATTTTTTATTATGTTACAAAGTTAGTTTTACACTAAGAAAAATAATAGTTTATTAATTGAAGAAACTATTCAACTTAAGAGAGTCCTCACTTTCAAGTTTGTAAGATATTTAGTAAGATATTTGTATTAAATATTAAATATTTTTAATATCACTAAAATAGATATGAAATTGAAAAAGCAATTAATTTTCTATTATGTTAAAATGTTAGATTTACATTAAGAAAAACAATAATTTAATTAAAATGTTAGATTTACACTAAGAAAAACAATAATTTATTAATTAAAAAAACTATTCAACTTATTCAACTTAAGAGAGTTCTCACTTTCAAGTTTGTAAAATATTTTATAAGATATTTATAATATTAAATATTAAATATTTTTAATTTCACTAAAATAAATATAAAATTGAAAAACCAATTAATTAAAATAAATTTACCTTTACATATTTAAATTTAAAGTAAAATAAGATCATTAAAAATGAGTATTTTTACTAAGATCATTAGACATGAGTACTTTTACTTCTAAAGACAAAACATTTAAGATACGATAAAATCATTTAATGAATTTACAATAGTGACCCAAAAATGTTTTAAATAATATCACATTTATATGTATATGCTTTTTAAATGATGTTGTATGTATATTCACAAACAAATTCACTTTTCATATCCTACAAAGCCTTATTAAATATAATGCAACAATGATGATACACTATCAATGTATACTTTGTGCAAGAATTAGGCACTTTATTTCTCTATGAGTTATGAAATAAATGACATTCTTTGTTATTGTGTCATTACATTGTGGCACTTTATTTCTTTATGAGTTATGAAATAAATTCCATTCTTTGTTATTGTGTCATTACTTTGAGCTTTACACATTCGTTTAGATTCTTACCATTTCCAAGCATGAAAGGAAATATTTGAGACTTTGAACATTATTATTACACAATAAATGAATAATACAATCTAAACCTTGAGATCAAGCATGAAAGGAAATATTTGAGACTTTGAACATTATTATTACACAGATAAATGAATCTAAACCTTGAGATCGGGGTTACGCACAATGGTGACACACCTTCCATCTTCCATGTTATTGCTTTGTTTTCATTGACGAACTATAATTGTATGGGAGAAATGTTTTTTAGTGTAATAAATTCCATTAATATCCTACTCAAATAAAGAATATAGAGGTAATTTTTTCAATTTTCTTTTATGTTTTAATATTTCATTCATTCATGTAACTTCTTTGAAATGAGGAAATGCAAGGATACTAGGAGTTTCTAATGATGTTAAGAAGGGACATCAGTGGCACATGATTTTACACATTTCTAACTTATCCCTCATAATTCCTCACAATTGTGGGTTCTAAATGATTGAAAACTTATTGGATGCCTAAGGTTTTCCCTGCATAATTGTTTCCTCTAAAATACATGGTGATTTGTCTCTGCCCCCATAATAGCCTTGAACATATGCTTTTTTTTTCTAAAATAGCCCTGGTGATTGAGTAGAGTAAAATAATGTTCTCATACAATCTATGTTTCATAGAGGGGTATTTTACTATTTGAATTCCCATATAAGTATAGTATCAATATTAGTATAAGTGTCAACCAATATTTTTTTTTCATAGCTATCTACATTAAAGTTAATGAAATGTAAACTCTTCATGTAGACATGCATGAAATCAATGCATAAAATGCATGTCAACCAAAGGGATAGTGCACATTTACATTCGAAGTCCCTTATTTTGATTGCAATCCCTGGGAGAAAATTGTTGCCTCTCTTTAACTGAGAAGATCTGTTGGAGTAAAAGTTGTTGTTTCTAAGCATATAGAAATTGAATTAACAATGAGAAATAGGCTAGGTTTTATTTGAAAAATAGTATTTTGTAGAACTTTCTTTCATTCAACTTTATCAAGTGTGATAAAATATAATTTGTACTTTCATTTATGCTTCAATTCACACACTTATATTATTTGAGACAACTCTTGCATTTTACCATTTGCATTGATTTTCTTCCTTGGTAATTTAGATCCGATATGCTATATTCAAGTAATCAAAGCTATGTTTTGAAATCTCTGAATTCAGGTCCTTACTAGTAAGATTGTCGATTGTCCACTGTCTACTTTGAAAAAATGAGGATTGGGACTACCTCGTTTCCAATGAATTGATCATTTTCCATACAGTGTGATGTCTTACAAAATTCAAAAATTCAATGAGAGGGAACTTAATAAATTGGATTGGATCCATGTAGAGTCATAGGAATTGCAAAAGATGGAAAGAAAATTCTAAAAAAAGTGGATTAACAAGACCAAACTAAGAGAGGAGTCCAAACTAAAAATCCAAAAAATGGATTCAAAGAGAAAGTGTAAATTCCACATTCTTAGGTATCAATCTTATGAATTTGTTGAGAGATGGGCTTAAAGGATAGGTGGATGAAAACATAGTGGATTGATGGATGAGGGTTAATGGAAATTTGTAAGACTGTACATAGAAGTGGAAAATGGTGGTTGGCGGTTGGATAGGTGGTCAGTTGCAAGTGGCTATGGATATGAATGCTTGAAGTAACCACCCCCTAAAAAAACACCTTTGGCATAATTACAAATAATTCTCAAAATGAAATTTACATGAAATTTATAATGGATATTAACACCTTTGATGTAATAACAAATAATTATGAAAATAAACTTTGTATGAAATTTATAATGCACATTAATACAAAAGGGTTCAAGGTTGAAATTTGGTTTCAAATTTACCTATCAATCTAAAATTTCATGGTGCTTATATGTTATGAATATATTTCATTTTTACATAACTTCTAATTTTTTAAATAAATCAAATTTTAAAATAACATAAAAAAACAAAATTAATACATAAAGAAAACAATAAAAAATCAATGATTTATATTTTCATAATTACAAATAAAATTATCATTGTAAAATTATATAAAGATAGGGGCGACAGGTGCAGGGGAGGTTATTTTTGACCTCGAAGGAAATCATAATATCAAATATTCATGGGAAGTGGAAAAAAAACAAATAATCAAGTATAAGTTATGGCTTGATTTACGGGTTTGACCCTGATACCTAAAAAAAAAATCATAGTATTATTGTCATAGGAGATTCAAAATTGATAATAAAAGGTTTGAGACACATCAATCACATCTCTTAGTAATCCTGCCTACAAAGAATCTACCACAGAATCAAATTTGAGGAGAAAATGTTCCACTTTGTGGAATACCTCCACATTCTTCGACAACATAATCAAGAGGCAGATAAGCTCGCCAAGAAAGCCAAGATGACGAATCAAGTGAATTTAAAAACCAATGAGGTAAAAACCACTAATCTTCTTCCTTAACATCATGGGTAGAGGAGATACAAAGAGTTCAATTTTAATCAACATTATAGCCAAAGGTGGAATTAAAAAAGCAATAATTGAAATCATTAAAAAACAAAGGGATAATGGAGGCATAAAATGAATTAATTTTTTTTTGGGAGGATTGATGTGATAATTCCCCCCTTCATAGTATATAAATTCAGTCGATCCAAAGTACTTTCCCCTCCAAACGTGCATGTCACGTCACCTCCATGTGAAACCCACAATAGTTGGTAGATGGAATCATATCTTCACATGGTGGAATTTAAAGCTCTCCCCCCATGCATTCTCTATGCATGTGGGATTCACTTTCTCTTCAGAGTCATCATGGAACATCCATCCCATCCTGACAGGTTTCTCATCCTTCCCTTGGATATAAGTGCCTAGTACCAACATATATTCCCATAATCACCAGTACTCTAGATTCATTTCATGCGTGACATTGAAGGAATCACACCCCTAGTGATAAATTATGAGGATACTCAAGTGATGAGAGTTATTATCTTTCCTTTGAATTGTTGTTCGCTCCCCTATATTTGACATTCAAAAACTATTACAAAAAATATTATCCCCTCTGTTTGTTATCAATTACCATGTGGCATAGAACTCGACTATTATGTGATTGCATCGGTTGTGAATTGGAGGTGCTTCAAGGGTAAATGGAGCATCAACAATAGGAAATTGTATCCCACGGGAACTATCATGCACAACTCGAGAAATCCATGCAATAAAGGGAAGATAGGTGCGATAAAGAGATGGGCGTTGTGATGAGGAATCTCAACAAGTATATAGAACAAATATGTCACCTGTGAAAACACAAGAAAGGCTCCAGAGTTGTAGCTCCTAGATTGAATGAAGGAATTCCCTCAATAGGTTTTGAGGCCTCATGTGAGGTAGAGAATCCATAGCCACTACCACCAATTTATGAAATTCAGGAAGACTCTCAAGCTATAGTGGACACATAATGGAAATTACACTCGCCAAGTTCATGAATCACAAACATGCTTCATTTTAATAACTATATGTTATTAAGTTAGAATAAAATGCATGCAGGAAGCCTATGCTTATTTTTTTGATCCAGGTGGATATCAGTGGCAACCCACCTATTCCATTGGCTCAAATCCCAATTTTCATTTTGGCATTTTTTCCTAGTTTTCGAGTCCTAAACATTGGGGTTGTTTTTGAGACCCTAAACAATGATTTCTGGTCCTTACATAGTCCCATTGTAGGATTTAGCCCAATTGTGATAGAAAAATGTGTATTCCTCGAATATTTCATTCCAATGAGCTATCGTTCGCCTAAAATGAAGATCGTATGAAAAATGTACGATGTCGGGAAGTTGATGTACCAACTTACCCCATCAGGGCCCACATGAATTTTGGCACTTCATCTCCTAGGGTTAGGTTTTTGGATGTTAAAAAGGCCTTTGGAGCCTCATTGTAACAAGATTCTTATGAATGAGCATATCCAACACATCTCTTCTCAGAGATAATCTACCACCATTCTAGCTAGTTTGTGTGCTTTTGCATTTTACAATCTTTTGTATTTCAGACAATTATTAAAAGAATATGAGCTTTATTGTATTACTCTGTTCCTTTCCATATCTATGTTTAATTATTTTGTATATCTTTGTTATATATTTTTCTTCACATCATTCCTAAAATAATCTGTATTAGTGGAATCAAAGTGGTCTACTCCTTGTCGTCGTCAATGCATGTCCTCGACAAAGTAAAGGTATAGAGAGTTGGGTATTGAGCTTGTATCTCTTGAGGACAACCGATCCCGCACGCCCAAGATACCTTCCATGGTGGAATAAAAGTGGGATGATGGGACATGATGTTATTTCAATTTGTTGCTCGAGGAATTCCTCGCCTAACAAAGGAATCAGATAATGGATAATTTCTCCCAGATCCTTTGACAGTTGTCAGCAACAACGAAGGAACCTTCAACCAACAATCACTTTGGAGGTGTGATGACATTAAATGTACAAGTTAACTTTGATATTCCATTTTAAGGAGAGATAGACGTCGAGGTTTTGGAAAAATGGTTAAATCTGCTCGAGGGTTATTTCTCTATCCACAATTTTTCCAACAGTGAAAAGATCACCTTCGCACTCCTTAAGGCCCTTCCGCATGTCAAATATTGGTGGGAGACCTACTGTGATAAAAATGAGGAGGATGAATATGGAATTTTTGGGCTAGGACCCACTTGGGATCCTTTTTTTTATGCCCTCAAGGAACAATATTACCCCGTTGGAAGTTATTATGATCAGTACATGAGATGGAACACACTGTGCCAAGAGAGGGGCCAAACAATGTCAGAGTTCAGAAATACTTTCCATATCTTTTGCACCAAGATGGGTATCAAAGACTCTAAGTGAAATATAGTCCTAAAATGTCGTCGACCTCTGCACAGGTACATCCAAACCGAAATGGAGTTTCTGGTCATACCGTCATTGGGAGCCACTTATCGATATCCTATCAAAATCAAGTAGAAATTCAAGTAGTATAACAAGAGGGAGTTCGGGTCTGCAAATATGCAACAACCAAAGTATGGAAAGGGTTTCCCTAACTCTCAGGCCAAAGGATAAATAAAGGATGGAAAACCCTAGGATATCCATCCCAAGCCACCAACAAAGAAGGGTAATGGGAAGTCGAAGAAGGATACTGGAAAATGGTGTAAGTTCCATAAAATCCCTTAGCACAATATTAACGAATGTCGCTCCAAACAATCATTTTTGTCTCACACGAAAACCCAAGGTCAGATGCTGACTCAAACTCTTTTTCTAAGCCAGAAAAGAGAATATGGATCATTGATGCAGAACCTAGAGTCACCATTGTTACCACAAAAGTCCATCCAGAGGAACCATAAGAGATTGAAAAAGGGAAGCGTATTTTCCACTCATAGATGTAGGTGAAAGGAACCCCACTCCATTTAATTGTTGACTGTGGTAGGTAGAAGAACATGATCTCAGTAGAGGTTGGAAATAGGTTTAAATTGACAATGACACAACATCCTCAACCATACACCATCGGTTGGCTTAGCTAGGGGTGGGACATCCGCGTCAACCAACAATGTCACCTGCACTATGGTATCAAACCCTTCAAAGAAGAGCTATTATGTGATTTTTCCCCACTTGAAGTTTGTGATTTTTTTCTAGGACAACCATATATGTGGAAACATCATATTGTTTATGAATATAGGCCCCGTAGTGTCATTATTACTTTGGGAGATCATCTCTACAGGGTACCAAAGGGAGTCATAAATAATGCAGTCTCTTTGATCTCTACAAAGTAGTGCAGAAAGGTGGTTTCTCAGACAGGGAGAGTTTTCCTTTGTACGGTTCGACCGAAAGGTGAAAAAACGGTCACTGCAACCACCAAAACCTTTGCACGGGGTCTCTCTGCCCAACAATAATAGGTGAATGGAATATTCAAGGAGTACAAAGACATATTCACTTCTCCTACTAGGGTTCCTATGCACTATAAGGTAAAGCACCTAATTGATCTAACATTCAGGTCTCCTTTGCCTAACGACCATGTATACGGGTATTCTGTTATGGAGAATGAAGAAATCAAATGATAGATCTAAGAGCTAATTTTAAAGGGCCACATCAGACCCAACTCCTCACCTTGTGGGAGCCCAATTGTTATAGTACAGAAGAAGGATGGGACATGGCGAAATTATATTGATTATAGGTCCTTGAACAAGATCAAAGTCAAGAACCGATACCCAATTCCCCAGATTGATGATCTTCTCAATAAACCCAAGGGAGCCAAGCTTTTTAGTAAAATTGATCTAAAATCAGGTTACCACCAGGTGTCAATTAAGAAAACTAATGTGTGGAAGACAACCTTCAAGTCCATAGAAGGCCTCTTTGAGTGGTTGGTCATGCATTTCATCTTGACTAATGCCTTGGCCACATTCATGAAAAAGTTGGATGATATATTATGGCCATTCACAAACTCCTTTGTTGTTGTATATTTGGATGACATGCTCATCTTCAAGAAAACTTGGGAGGAACATTTGGAGCATATTCAACAGGTATTGGGCACCTCATGACAACACAAGTTATATGCCAACTTGGAGAAGTTTTCCTTTGACATGCAAAAAATCCAATATTTGGGATACATCATGGATGAGCAGGGTATACATGTGGATTCATCCAAGATCCAAGTCATCTACAATTGGCCAGCCTTGAAAACAATGATCAATCTCCATAGATTCTTGGGCCTTTCTATCTTCTACCAGAGGTTTGTGTTGGGGTTCTTTATTATCGCTTTGGTCCTAAGCCAAGTGACCAAGGGTGGCACTAAGGCCAATTTTTTGTGGTCCATGCCCAAACAGAAAGAAATCGAGGATATAAAATCCCACCTCTTCTTAGGAGAATTCCTCATTCTGCCAGACCTGCAACAACCATATGAGATTGAGACAGATGCTTCTGATTATTCTATAGGTACAATCCTCACTCAACATGTGAATTTGGTATCCTATCATATTGAAACTCTATCTGATGTTGTTAGAAGATACCCCACCTATGAAAAAAATATGTACTCCATTGTGCAAGCATGTCGACAGTGGAAGAATTACATTATGTGGAAGGAAACGATCATCCACAATGATCGTTGGCCTATGCAATTCATGTAGACAAAAGGAAAGTTAAAAAAAGGTTCCATCAGAAGTGTTCTATGCTCCTGCAACAATTCCACTTGAATATCAAGTACAACAAGGGTAACACCAACCATATTGCAAATTTCCTCATTCGATCCCCGGTGGCAATGCTAACCACAATTCTCAACTCGCTTGGACATGAGACATCTGCATGGCCACAATTATATAACAATGAATCTAAATTTTCTACTTCTTATAAAACATTGAGCGCAGGAAAACCAGTTCCCAACTTTCATCTCCAGGATGGGTTATTATGTTATCTGAGCCACATATGTGTTCCTTCAAGTGAGCACGCAAAGATGATCTGGGAAGCTTATTACAATTGGGAAATGGGAAATTTTAGTGTATAAAAGACAGTGGAATTACTACAGAAGCATTTTTATTGGCCAAAGCTTCGACAAGATGTTCGCAAGTACTTCAGATCCTACACTTCATGTGCCATTTCCAAGACTGCCATCAACAAATAGGGGCTATACACCTCTCTTCCTACTCCAGATAGGCCTTGGGATTCCATCTCCATGGACTACATGTCTGGTCTAACTTCAACCAAGCATGGGAATGATTGTGTCTTCTTGGTCGTCAATCGATTCTCTAAGATGGAAATTTTGGCACCCTACAAGAAGAGCATCACAACCAAGACCACTTCCAAGATCTTCTTCACACATGTTTGGTTTCATTTTGGGATACCAAAATATATTATCTCTGATCGATACAGTAGATTCTTGAGCATATTTTTTTCTAGCCTATGGTCAATAATCGACACAAATTTGACCAAATTGACTTCCTTCCACCTATAGACCAATGGACAAATAGAGGTAGTCAACAGGATGATTTTCCATATCATGTGAATATATCATTCCAAACATCCATGCACATGGGATGAAATCCTTCCTTATTTTTAGCATAGCTACAATAGATCCCTCCACAACTATATTGGCCACAACCCGTTTCAGGTGTTCTTGGGGTTTCAACCACTAGCCCCCATTGAAATAGCTCAACCCATTGCAACCGCACAAGAAGAGTCCTCCCATGCTCCGATAGAGGATGATAGAGAATACAAATTTGTGGAGAGCATCCATCACATCCAACAACAAGTTCTTGATATTTTTCATAAAGCCAATGCCAAGTACAAGGAACACCATGATCAACATTGGGTACCACACAAATTTTAGGTGGGAGATAAGGTCTAGTTTCATTTGCAGAAAGCACGCCTCACAAGACCCCATCAAAATTTGTGCCCACTCCGATATGGAACTTACACCATCATGAAGTTTGTGGGTGAGAAATATTTTGAATTAAGTATTCCTCCTTTCCTTGAATTGCACCTAGTATTTAATGTGGAACTTCTCTAACCATATTTTCCACCTATCGTGGACACGTCAGATGCAACCGAGAAGTTATCCCCTACAGAACTAAATACTTCCGATATAAAACATGCAATAGTTGATCATATCATGGATACCAAGACAAAGGACACCCACTAGCATACTATCAAACTCTATCAGGTCATCAAAGTAGGGAAATTTCTTCATCAGGGCAAGTGGCTCACTAAGAGTGAGGTTTATCAGAAGTTTCCCCATTTGATGTAGGCACTTGACACAATGGATACCATTTCTTCCTAAGGGGGGAGGAATTATCTAGGTGGATATCGATTACTACCCACCTATTCCACTGGCTCAAAGCCCAATTTCCATTTTAGCATTTTTTTCCTAGTTTTTCTGGTCCTAAACTTTCGGGGCCGTTTTGAGGCACTAAACATCATTTTCGGGCCCACCATAGTCACACTATAGGATTTAGCCAGATTTTGACAACATCATGTGTATTCCTCGGATATTTCTTTCCAACCAACTATTTTGCACCTAAAACGCAGATTGTATGCAAAAGTTACGACCCCGGGAGGTTGATGTACAAACTTTCCCCATCAAGTCCCACATGACTTTTGGCGCTTCATCTCCTAGGGTTAGGTTTTTGGATGTGAAAAAATCCTTTGGAGCCTCATTGTAACCAACTTCTAGCAAATGAGTGTAGTTGAAACATCTCTTCTCAGAGATAAGCTACCATCATTCTAACTATCGTATATGCTTTTTCATTTTACAGTCTTTTGTATTTCAGACAATTATTAATAGAATCTGAGCTTTACTATATTATTGTGTTTCTTGCCATATATCCATGTAATTATTTTTTATGTATCTATTATATCTCTTCCTTCATATCTTTCCTAAAATAATGTGGATCATTTTTTCAAAATAACTTTGATATATTTGAGTTATCTGAAGATGCTCATTCCCTCTGCTCTGTATGGCGCACTTACTTACGTGCTTCTTGGCTTGCTAGATTGATTACGGGCGAAAGGGTGGCTTGCGAGGAAGGAGGCTACTGAGAGGGAGGAACCCGACTGCTTTCTTTTATTACTTGATTATAACTTGCTTATCTCATTACTGTTGGATGGTCCAAGAACCCCCGCTTGCTTATTGCTGGGAGAATCAAAACCCGGCCAGGCTAGTTGAAGAAACGAACCACTGACTGAAAAGGACTGACAAGAGCTTCTGACACCACTAACTATCTACAGCTTTAAAGACTAGAGCTTCCAGCACCTCCCGGCTATGTATATTGGTATATTTCAATGAAACTGGCGCATTAGCCCTCTTATCTTTCTTTTGGGGTTCAGACGTCCCTCTACCCAATATTACGAGATCCGGCCTGGGCTAAACTTTGATTTTGTAATAAGGGAATAACATGAACATTCAATAATTTTCATATATACGATGATTCTTAACACCTTTGATTCATTATTAAAGCAAGGAAGAGTTCATGTCCATGAACGAACTAATGCCATCTAAAAAGATAAAGAGCAATCAAATATTGTTAAGAAATATAAGCATTCTAGGCTAGCAATTTCATAGAGCTCCATATGGGGATAAAATAATAAGTCCCATCATAGACATGATTCACAACTCATTCCCAATCCTA
>ML786908.1:551171-597274 GCA_009831015.1 Picea engelmannii | reverse complement strand
CTTGAAGAATATTAACATTACCTTGAAGAATATTGATGGAATATTATTGGAAAAGACTACATAGAAAGACATCCACCTACTTTTGTGTTTTCATATAATAAGTAAATATTAATTAATGTAGATAATTATTTTTTTAATGAAGTAGGATAATGGACTATTATTGGAAAAGACTACATAGAAAGGAATCCACCTCTTTTTTGTATTTCCATATAATAAGTGAATATTAATTAATGTAGATAACTTCTTCTTCTTTTTTAGTGAAGTAGGAGAAAAACATTTGTATCCTATCTCATCTACTAATATATAATTCTTAAACTAGAAGATACTTACTGATTCGGATTTATGAGCAGAACGAAATAAAAAACACAGATATGTAATATTAATACAGAGACATAGTGAATAATAACAAAGATACAATGAAACTTGACTTCTATTAAATAAGAAAAATGTTGAAGTTGTAAAATGTAGGATGAAACAAGATTTCTATAATGGCGGATATGATCATTCACAAGAAGATGATTACAATGAGGCTCCAAGGAATTTTACATCAAACATGAATTCTAAAAACCTAACCCTATGGGATGAAGCGTCAAAAGTCATGTGGGCCACGTTGGGGTAAGTTGGTATATCAATTTCCGGGGTTGTAAATTTTGCATATTATCTCTATTTTAGGCACACGATATCCCATTGGAAAGGTCTATCCAAGGACTAAACATGATGCCATCACACTCTTACTTTGTCTACAATGTGAATGTGGTGGGCCCAAAAAACATTGTTTAGGGCCTCTAAATGGCCCCAAAAGTTCAGGACCCGAAAAGATAGGAAAATAATTGCCAAAATGAGAACTGAAACTTCCAAGATGAAATATGTATGTGAGCCAGTTGGAATAGGTGGGTGGCCACTGATATCTACCTAGATCAATCCTCCCCCCTTAGGAATAAACTATCTCTATTGCGTTGAGTTCCCCCATCAGATGAGGATATTTCTATTGAATTTGGCCCCGAGTGAGCCACTTGCCTTGGTGCAAGAGTTTCCCTTCTTTGACAACACGATATAGCTGAAATTGTTTTTGGTGAGTTCCCTTGACCTGTGTGTCCATGATCGGATCAATGGATGCTTATTCCATTCAGTCATGATTGAGCTCTGGTGGTGTCAATTGTTCTACTACCTCTGAGGTGTCCAATAATGGTGGAAAGTATAGTCGAAGAAGGTCCACATTAAACACTGGGTGAAAGCTAAGGAAGGGGGGAATGTTAAGCTCAAAAAAATTATCACGCATACCCTCGGTTATGGTATAAGGTCCATAGTAGAGTGGACAAAGATTCTGATGGGGTCCTGTAAGGTGTTCTTTTTGCAAGTGAAACCAAACTTTATCTCCTACCTGAAACTTTTGTGGCACACGATGTTGATCATGGAGGTGCTTGTACTTGGCATTGGACTTCTAAAAAATTATCCTGAACTTGTTGATGGATGTGCTAGATTCGTTCAATGAACTGGGTGTCATTGTTGGCTTTGTTTTGTGCATGGGATGATTCTTCCTGTGTGGATGCAAGGGGCAGTGCAACATCCATGTGACCTAGTGGTTGAAATCCCAACCCCACCTGAAATGGGCAATGTCCAGTTGAGCCATGTATGCATATTTTGTAATTGTATTAAACATAAGGAAGACTGTCAAGCCAGGTGCATGGATTATTGGAATTATACATGCACAAAATATGTACGATCATCTTGTTGACGAACTTCATTTGACCATCAATTTGGGGGTGGAAGGCCATGGATTTAGTGAGGTTAGTGTCCATGCGTGACTAGAGGATCGACTAGAATGTGTTAAGGAACCATTTGTCCTGATCAGAATCGATGGCTTTTGGTATCCCAAAATGTACCCACACTCGTTCAAAGAATATCTTGGAAGTGGCCTCTACTATGATGCTCTTCTTGTAGGTGACCAAAATCGTCATCTTGGAAAATTGGTCAACAACCACAAAAACACAGTCATTTCCATACTTGGTTGAAGGAAGTCTCGACCTGTAGTCCATTGAGATGGATTCCTAGGGCATGTCAAGAGTAGGAAGAGGGGTGTACATGAATTGTTTCTTAATGGTTGGTTTGGTAATGGCACATGCCGTGCATACCTGATATACTTGTTGATATCCTGTCAGAGTTTTGGCTAGTAAAAATATTGTTGTAGCACTGGAATTGTATTCTCTATGACGAAGTGTCCTACCACTCGACTGTAGTGATATTCCTAAACAAGATTCACGTCATCGCTTGATGGAATGCATAGATGGCCCATATGCCAAAATAACCTATACTGCAAATTAAAATAAGTGAAAATTGTGTTTGTTCTCAACATCTAGTAGGTAGTGGCGAGGTTAGGATCTTGCTCATAGAGTTGGGGCCATCTGAAGGTCTCATGTCCACAAGAGTACAACATTGTGGTTAGTGTGCCAACTCGAGGTTAGCTGAGGTAGTCAACAATGTGATTGGTGCTCCCTGACTTATACTTGATGTTGATATGGAACTAATACAAGTATGTGGACCACTTCTGATGGAGTTCATTCTACAATT
Organism: Picea engelmannii; assembly: GCA_009831015.1. NCBI lineage: Eukaryota > Viridiplantae > Streptophyta > Pinopsida > Pinales > Pinaceae > Picea > Picea engelmannii. Next base: position 594,706 of record ML786908.1, on the reverse strand, counting down.
TTAGTTGTGTCTGCATGAACTGTAGAGGATTATGATCAGTGTGGATGATTGTCTCCTTCCTAATAATGTAATCCCTCCACTAGCAACAATATTTTACATTGGATTACATCTCTTTGTCGTAAGTGGGGTAATTATGGACCGTATCTGATAGTGTTTCACTATGATAGGCCACGAGATGTCCATGTTGAGTGATAACTCCACCCACAACATAATCAGAAACATATGTCTCAATCTCAAATGGTTGTTGTAGGTCGGGTAATGAGATCATCGGGGCTGAGCACAAGTACTTCTTTAAATCATCAAACTCGTTCTCTTGCGACTGGCCCCACATGAATTTTTCCTTTCCACCTCCTCTAGTCACTTGGATAAGGCCCCATACAATGTGGGAGAATCCCAACATGAACCTATGATAGAAATAGGCATGGCCTAAGAATCTCCAGAGCTCAATGAGTGTGGTCGGGGCTAGCCAATCATGAATGACCTATATTTTGGTTGGATTGACATGCACCCCATGTTCATCAACAATGTAGCATAGTTATTGGACCCTATTCATTCCTAAAGAGAATTTTTACAAATTTTCATATAGTTTGTGTTGTCACAGAGTGTGTAGAACCTATTGAATGTGTTGCAAGTGTTTCACCCAATTCTTGTTGAAGATGAGGATATCATCCAAACACACTACCACAAAATAATTGATGAAAGACCACAAGATATCATCCATCATCCTCATGAAATTTTTTGGGGAATTTTTCAAGCCAAAGGGCATGACCAAACATCCAAAAAGACCTTGTTTGGACTTGAATGCAGTCTTCCATACATCGTTCTTCTCTATTGGCACTTGGTGTTAGTCGGACTTCAGATCAATCTTAATAAAGTATTTTCCTCCCTTGAGATGTTCAAGGATATCATCAATTCGGGGAATTGGGTACCACTTCCTAACAATGACTTTATTTCGGGCCCAATAATCAATGCAAAGTCGTTGTAACCCATCTTTCTTCTGCACAAGCATGATTGGGATTCCACAAGGTGATAATATTGGGAGGATGTGCCCCTTTTCGAGCAACTCTTGGATCTAGCGCTTTATTTACTCATTTTCTAATAGAGTGTGGTGATAGACTAGCCCATTTGGTAGAAATGTGTTGGGGGTCATATAGATTGAGTTCTTGACCTAACAATGCATAGGTACCCCAGTGGGTGAGGAGAAGATGTCTTTGTATTCTGCCACGACATTATCAAATTTCTTTTGTTGCATGGAGAGACCTGTTGTGGATTCCATGGATGTGGATGCAACCTTTCACTTACTCTGACTATGAATCACTAAGAAGACAAAATTCCCATTTTAAGATATGACCTTCATGCATTGCCTGGAAGAAATCAAGAAAATGGAAGTAGATGGGACTACCTATGGTATCTTGTATAATTTCCTTTCCAAAGTAATAATAACACTATGAGGCCTAGACTCGTATACAACATGACGTTTCTATAAACAAGGTTGGCCCAAAAGAACATCACAAACTTCAAGGGGGGAGACATTACATAATACCTCATATTTGAAGGGCTTGATGTCATAGGAAAATATGCATTGTTGGTTGACGTGGAGATCGCTCAACCACCTGATGATGTACGACTATGGGTGTGGTCATGTCAACAGAGAATACTACTTCACAACCTTTTTTGAGATGAGGTTCTTTTGGATACCACTATCAATGAAGAAGTTAAACAGAGTACCCTTCACCCACATCTATGAATGAAAGAGGCACTCACCTTCCTTTGATTCATTAGGCTGATCTAGATATACCTTAGTGGTAGTAGAAACAGTGGCACTGGGTTCTGCATCAATAATCCGTCTCCCTTTTTTCGGTCTTGAAGCTAAGTTGGATCCTGCATCTGATTCAGAGGCTTTCACCTCAGCCACCAATGACTACTTTGAGCAACATTCATAGGCTCTTATGGAAATCACACCATTTCCCAGTGTCTTTATTTATATTCCCATTTTCCTTCTTTGTTTATGGTTTGGAATGGTTGTCTTGAGGCTTCCCATCCTTTCTCCATGGGTTGAGACCGCCTTTTCCCTTCTTCTACTGTGAAGGGTTTGCAGACCCAAATTGTCGTGTCTTTTTCTTAATCTTCTACTCAATTTTTACATCATATCGATAAGCCGCGCCCAAGGAAACAATGTCCACAAACTCCATTTTTGTCTAGATGTATCTATGCAGATCATCACAGTACTTAAGCACCAGATTTCGCTCAGAGTCTTTGATACCCAACTTGGTGTGCAAGGTGTCGAAGACATTGGTGAACTCTAGCACTATTTGGTCCATTTCCTACCGTAATGTGGTCCATCTTATATATAAGTCATCAAGACTTCCAACAGGATAATATTGTTCCGTGATAACATCCCTGAAGGAACCCCAAGTGGGTGCAACTACAAAAACTATAGATCCCTCTGTTTCCTTTTTCTCACAGAAAGTCTCCCACCAATATTTGACATGGGGGACAGCCTTGAGGAGTGCAAATGTAATATTTTCTCTATTAGAAAAGTTGTGGACATAAAATTACCCTTCTAGAAGGTTTAACCATTTATCTACAACCTCTTCATCTATTTGACCTTCAAATATAGTAATATCAAAATTGATTTGTACCTTTAAGGAGGTGGCACCTTCGTTTGAGGTAGATGCATCACTTGTTGACAGTCATTGAAGGATTTTTACAAAGTTTTCCATCATCGCATTCCTATGTTGCTTGAGGGCTTCCTCAAGCAACATTTTGAAAGGATATCATGTCCCTTTGTCTTTATTTTCTCCTACCATGGAATTTTTCTTAGGCGTGAAAGAGAATTTGTCCTCAAGAGAAACAAGCTCGAGACCCAACTCTCTATACCCCAACCTCATTGGGGACATGCACTAAAAACCGACAAGAAGAAAACCTCTCTGAATCCACTGATCCTGATTTATGAGAAAAACGAAATGAAAACATGGATCTATAATATTAACACAGAGACACAGTGAATAATAAGAGTGATATAGTAAAACTTGGCTTCTATTAAATAAGAAATATGTCGAAGTTGTAAAATGCAGCCTAAAACAAGATTGGTAGAATGATGGTAGCTTATCTCCGAGAAGAGATGTGATGGCTATGCTCAATACTACACATTGGAAAAATTGTGATGATCTAATTGCGACGTTATGGACAAAATTGGCAATACTATCGAAAAATAGAGGAAATTTTAATTCTTTTTCTCCATACTACCCGATATTGTCGCACTTGCGACATACTTTTCAAATCGTTGAAAGAGAGAGGACATTTAGAATATGTCTATCTTGTGACGACATCAAATGTGCGTCGCACTTGCGATGATGTGGACATNATCACCCACTGTTTGACAAAGTCAACATTTACTTGGTCAACAGTCGTTGGAATTACGACTTTCTGTCTGTCACACTTGGGATGGTGTGGACACTATGTTTCCCCCAATAACGGTCACCCACTATTTGACAAAGTCAACATTGACTTGGTCAACTTTCTTCGGAATTGCAACGTTATAAAATCTATAAATATGTTTCATTTTACGGATGCTGTGACAAGTTTTCTATAACAACGACGGTTCAAAAAAGGTATAAGGTCTTCTTGGCGAACAAAAATGAGGCTTTTTTTTCATTTGTTATAATGGAAAAATATAATAGATATTGTATTATACACAACTCAATTTTATAAGATAATTATCAGTATATGTCTGTGGGGAATAATGTCAGAAAAAATTAGAGGTGGGAAAAAAATTAAAGAGGGTGAAAAGGGTGACAATAAATGTTATTTCCCTTCCAAAAATTGTTGTACTAGACGTCTCGAAAGAGTTTTAATAGAAACATCTAAAAATCATTGTAGAAAATATGGGCACATAGAAGGGGAATCAAATGAATAGCATCCCATGGTAATTAGCTATATATATATATATATATATATATATATATATATATATATATATCCATTATCTATTTTAATATTGATTGTATTCTCAAACTTTTATACTAGTTTATACATGCACTAATTTTCATTATTATTTGTAATTATAAAGTTATATTCCCCCCCTAACTTTCTGCAGAAAGCACCAAGTAGTAGCAGAAATGATGTTGTACAAGATGAGGAACATGAAGCAGACAATGAAGGTCAAGTTAATGATCCCATGGAAGTCGATGACAATAATAACATAATTCAAGATGATGGGACAAATAAAATGATCCAAGACTTATTCGGTCATCCAGATCAGGATCATGGGGACAATAGTGATGGTATTTATGATGAAACTCTATTTGAAAAGGAAAATAAATGACTTTATAAAGGGTCAAGAGAATCTTCTCTCCACTACATTGTTTTTGTTGGACTTAAAGGTTATGAATCATTTGTCGAACACTTGTATGACACAAATCCTAAGGCATGTAATATGTTTCATCGCATCTACATAAAGGTTGTTTGTTTCCCCTTTTTGTTAGTGTTAATTAATGTGAAAAATAAAAATGAAATATTTACAATTAATATTCTTTACAATAACTAGTAATTTTTTATGTTTTAGATTGTTAGGTGAATTTTTGTAACCCTCGTCAAATATTTTACCTCGCACATATTGAGATTTACATGCGATTATGAAAGACATTGGAATGGAGTATCAAAGTATAAATTCATGTACTGATGATCATATTATATATTATGGACAACATGCATCGAAAACAAAATGTTCGGTATGTGGTATCAGTAGATAACGAACCTATCAAGTAACAAAAATGGTTCCTCGAAAGGTTCTCTTGCATATTCCCATAATTCCACGTTTGCAGCGACTGTTCAGGTGCCAAAGCATAGCACAGTTTATGTATTACCATGCATGAAAGATAATTGAAGCTGATGTTCTTCGAATTCCTCCAGATGGTTATGAATTTAAGGAAATTTATGCAAAATGGCCAGAATTTACAGATGAACCTCGTAATGTTAGGCTTTCATTGGAAACTGAAGGTGTTAATCCATTTGGAGAGCTTCGGTCTGTTTACTCATTGTGGCCTATTTTTTTTATCAACAATAACATTCCTCCTTCGATGTCAATAAATAGGGAGCACATAATGTTGAAAATGATTGTTCCAGGTATTTCTTTACATTAAATTTTCGAATGTAAATTTTTCATTTTTCTCTTTTTTTTCATAATACATTTTATTTATTTATTGACGTATGTATACATACCATGGTAGTAATTTTGTGTAATTTCAAACAATTAGGTAAGCACCAAGTTAAATATATGAATGTGTATATCTAGCCTCTTATCGACGAGCTACTAAAGTTATGGGAGGGCATCACTATGTATGAAATATGTAAACCAATTGGGCATAAGATATTTCAATGTCGTGGAATAATTTTATGGACAATTCATGATGCCCCAGTACTAACACATATTTTAGGTATGTAACTTTCCATATTGCATGCTTGAATAGTAAATAACTAATTGAAAATATCATGTACTTTTTTTAAATAATCCTTTTGTATATTAATAATTCACATTAATCCATCTGTTGTAGGTATTCAAACAAAGGGTGAATTTTCATGTCCAACTTGTGGTCCTAAGATGAAATATCGTCGGTAATTTTTTTTAGGAAAGGAGGTGTTTGATGAGGATAGAAGCTTCCTCTCTAAGAACCATAAGTATCGTACGAATGAAAAAGATATTTTCAATGGGAAACTAGAGACCAGACTAAAACCGCAAAGAATGAAACCTCGCCTATGGAAGTTGTCATATGACAGAATTATTCTTCGAGGTACACATTTTTTTAATGTATTGTAAATGGAATCATGTTTTGAAATTTTATTTTAATTATTCAATTTATTTTACTGCATTTTATAAATAGTGTTCTGATTTTTTTTTATTCTTCATGAATGTCGTCGTCGTGAAAGTAGTAATAATGGGCTTCCACAAGGAATGAAATGTTATCCCACTCAATTCATGAGGTTTCCTTACTATGAGGAGATAAAAATAGTTCATTTGTTTGATACAATGCATATCATGAAGAATGCGACAGAAACATTATGGAGAATCATAGATGGCATGAGGCATAAAGAAAAAATTGTCAAAAATTGTAACGACATTCCGAAAGCCAATCATTGAATGGGCTTCCACGAGGAATGAAATGTTATCACACTCAATTCAGGAAGCCAATAATGGGCTTCCACGAGGAATGAAATGTTATCCCACTCAATTCATGAGGTTTCCTTACTATGAGGAGATAAATTAGTTCATTTGTTTGATAGAATGCATATCATGAAGAACGCGACAGAAACATTATGGAGAATCATAGATGGCATGAGGCATAAAGAAAAAATTGTCAAAAATTGTAACAACATTCAGGAAGCCAATCATTGAATGCAAGGTGTATTGATCCGATCAAATAGAGATGGAGACCAAAATAACCTTCCATGGTAATTAATAGAGAAGCAAAGCAATGGTGTAAAAGAGGTCATTCAAAGAATTAAATTTCCCATAGGTTTTTCTTCAAACATAAATAATATCTTAATGAAGAAAGGTGAATTTGGTGGGGTAAAAACACATGATTGAAATACCTTCATTAAGGTAGTTAATAATTTTAGTATCCATATTTATATATTGGTCGTATACATTTTTTGAGTTTTTTTTTTCTAGTTTTGAAACAAGTAACGATTCATTTTTATTGTTATAGTATGTTTTACATTTATCTCTCCCAAACGTATTTGAAATCAATGCCAAACAAGTTATATATGATATTGGAAAATACATGAGGTAAGTAGCTGAAATATATATGCAAAAACAAATTTTGATTTTTTGTTGTACTTAATGACATGTGTTTTACTTGTAATGTAATATGTATTATGTTTTGTTGAAACATGTTATTTTCTTGCATCATGATATGTAGATGGTTTTCATTGAAATAAATCCATGAAGAAGATATAAAGTATTGGAAGAAAAAAAATCCTCGACTAATGTGTGAAATGTAGAAGTATCTACCTCTAACATTTTTCAATGCACAAGAACACTACCTCATACACCAAGTTGAGGAGATTGAAATGTGTGGACCTGTACACACATTCTTCAATGTTATTGCATGCCCTTGCAATACTAGTAGATGCATGGACGTGTATCTCGGTTGTATTTTAAAGGAAACACCTAAAATACATTGTACTAGGGCTAGATCAGTACATGATGGGAAACAATAACCTATGAATGGGGCCAACGTTGAAATTCTTTCAAAAACTTTTTGTATGCACTGAAATTTGAAATGGATAGAATGTTCACATACCTTGATGATATGGAAGGGTTTCCAGACTCAAATATTACTCACACCCCCAATCTATCTATCTACCCATCTCACACTCATTTTGTTTTAATTTTCTCGGTAGAATTTTAAAGGAAACAACTTTTAGAAGACATTGTACTAGGGCTAGAGGACATGATGGGAAGAAGTGACCTATGAATGGGGCCAACATTGAAATTTTTTCAAATTTTTTCCATATGCACTAATATTTGACATGTATAGAATATTTGTATGCCTTCACGATATGGGAGGGTTTCTAGACTCAAATATCATTCACACACCCACTCTTTATATTCATCTTCTGTGTCATTGAAAACCAACATCATGCCAATTAGGCCCATGATTTTGGTCGTGGCGAGAAGAAGGAGATAGATGAGATTTCGTATTTAAATAATGATTTAGTACTAATATTCTTTATGGAGCAAAAGATTTTTTAGACGAGAGAAAAAAACAAAGACATGAAATAACTTTAAGCTTGTGTGATTAATTAAGTACTTGTTTATGAACGTTATTGCATACCCTTGAAGTACTAGTAGATGTAGGGACATGCATCTCGGTCGTATTTTAAAGGAAACAACTAAAAGACATTGTACTAGGGCTAGAGAAGTACATGATGGGAAACAATAACCTGTGAATGGGGCGAATGTTGAAATTCTTTAAAAATGTTTATGTATGCACTACAATTTGAGATGGATAGATTGTTTGCATGCCTTGACGATATGGAAGGGTTTATAGACTCAAATATTACTCACACACCCACTCTGTATATCGACCCGTCTCATCCGTGTTTCGTTTTAATTTTCTCGGTCAAATTTTAAAGGAAACAACTATAATTTTAAAGATATCGTACAAGGGATAGAGTACATGATGGGAAACAATGACCTCTGAATGGGGCCAACATTGAAATTTTTTCAAAATATTTTTGTATGCATCAAGATTTGAAATGGATAGTTTGTCTGTATGCCTTGACGATATGTAAGGGTTTACAGACTCAAAGATCACTCAAATTCCCATTGTTTATATTCATCGCTTGTGTCATTCAAAACCAACATCATGGAAATTAGTTCCATGATTTTGTTCGTGGCGAGAAGAAGGAGATAGATGAGATTTTGTGTTTAAACAATGATTTCATACTAATATTCTTTATGGAGAAAAAGACTTTTTAGATGATAGAAAAAAAAATATCATAAAATAACTTGAAGCTTGTGTGATTAATCAAGTACTTCTTTATCAACATTATTTTATTCCATTGCAGTACTAGTAGATGCATGGACGTGCATCTTGGCCATATTTTAAAGGAAACAACTAAAATAAATTGTACTAGGGATAGATCGATACATGATGGGAAAAAGTAACCTATGAACAGGGCCAACGTTGAAACTATTTCAAAATTGTTCTATATGCACTAAAATTTGACATGCATAGACTGTTTGCATGCCTTAATGATATGGAAGGGTTTCCAGACTCAAATATTACTCACACACACAGTCTATATATCGATCCATATATGTGTCCTCATTTCGTTTTAATTTTCTTGGTCAAATTTTAAAGGAAAAATCTATTAAAATACGTTGTACTAGGGATATAGTACATTATAGGAAACATTGATCTATGAATGGGGCCAACGTTGAAATGTTTTCAAAATGTTTCTCTATGCATCAATATTTGACATGGATAGACTATTTGTATGCCTTCACGACATGGGAGGGTTTCTAGACTCAAATATCACTCACACACCCACTCTTTATATTCATTGTCTATGTTGTTCAAAACGAACATCATGCCAATTAGGCCCATGATTTTTGTCATGGCGAGAAGAAGGAGATAGATAATATTTTGTATTTAAATAATGATTTCCTACTAATATTATGTATGGATCAAAAGAGTTTTTAGATGGGAGGAAAAAACAAGGACATAAAATAACTTGAATCTTGTGCAATTAATCAAGTACTTCTTTATCAACGTTATTGCATACCCTTATAGTACTAGTATATGCGAGGACATGCATCTCGGTCGTATTTTAAAGGAAACAACTAAAATAAATTGTACTAGGGTCAGATAGTACATGATGGGCAATAGTAACCTGTGAATGGGGCCAACGTTGAAATTCTTTCAAAATGTTTCTGTATGCACTAAAATTTGACATGGATAGATTGTTCACATGCCTTGACAATATGGAAGGGTTTCTAGACACAAATATTACTCACAAACCTGTTGTATATATTGACCCATCTTCGTGTCCTCATTTCGTTTTAATTTTCTCGGTCAAATTTTAAAGGAAAAATCTATTAAAAGACATTGTACTAGGGATATAGTAAATGATGGGAAACAATGACCTATGAATGGGGCCAACATTGAATTTTTTTCAAAATGTTGTTGTATACACAATGATTTGACATGGATAGACTTTTCACATGCCTTGATGATATGGGAGGGTTTCTAGACTCAAATATCACACACACACCCACTCTTTATATTCATCGCTGGTGTCGTTCAAAACCAACACCATGTCAATTAGGCCCATGATTTGGGTTGTGGCAAGAAAAAGGAGATAGATGAGATTTATTATTTAAATAATGATTTCATACTAATATTATTTATGGATCAAAAGAGTACTTGGATGAGAGAAAAAAACAAAGACATAAAATAAATTGAAGCTTGTGTGATTAATCATGCATTAACATGGTTAGACTAGACGCATGCATTTATGGCATGGGAGGGTTCCCGAACTCAAACATGACTCGTAAAAACAATTTGGCAATCAAATAACAAGCCTAGTTCCTATCACCATTAAACACGGGTAGTTTATAAGTGCTTGGAGGAGGGGGTATCTTCAAATGTACACATGGGATAAACAAAGGAAATGAATGCGGGTATGGGAGGGTTAGATTAGATGCACACAAAGATGGCCAAACCATTAAGGACTATGTAGAAGCTAAATCCCTAGCAACCAAGTAAGCTAAATCCCAAGAAACTAAGTATGCAAAGGAGTTGGTGAGGTGAGGAGCACAAAAAAATAATTTCAAATAAAGCACATACATTAAATGAATTTCAAATAAATAACAAATAAAGCACATGAATTATAGAACATGTACACACTTTATAAACGTGTGCATACTAATAACATGTGTTTTCTGTTTCACATTAACAAATAGTATCTTACTAATCTTTCTATAAGTTTTTACTTCTATATTTATATTTTATGTTCTTTACCTAGATATAAATGTCTATTTTTTCCAAAAAAATTTCCAGTATTTATCAAATTTTTAGGATAATGTCGGGAATGCTTTAGGAACTTACATAAAATGAGATATGATGAAATATTTAATGGTTTTATGCACATATTCACACATTTTTGTTGAGATAAACCTTAGTAAGGGACTTTCAGACAATAAGATTCTCATATGGAAGAATTTTAAATACACACATGTCTTGAATTATGAGAACATATCATTCAAGTGTAGGATATTTCATATTCGAAGACATTTACAAGCCACTTGTTCCCATGTTCGAGTTCATCCTCGTACGAAAAAGGGAATGAAATCAAAACCAAAGAGATGGAATTTTATAGAGGAATCAAGGTTAGATACTGAACTTGATCAAAATTAGGTAAATTATGTCCCAAAAGTACCAATTGGGGAATCCACTCCTTTGTCAAGGGATAGAGTAGAATATTTGGATACAAGACTCTCCTCCTTGAGGGAGGTTGTGATATCTAAGACTCCTCTAGGTGGAACAAAAATACATCGTGAAACTAATACATGCAATTCAGATAAAGGACTAGTTCTTTTTAACAAATCTAACCTCCCACCTTCCAACTCACATTTAGTTATCTTGGATCCATTTTTAGAAGGGTGGAAAGAAGTTAAAATGAAGAAGAGGAAAAGGAAAATCTCAAGGATTATTTTATAAAGGGAAAGAAATGAAATGTACATCACTAATGTGACTTTAACTGTGTGGAAGTGCAGTAAGCACATATACTTGATTTTAATTGTATCGTTCTTCAGGAACTTGAATAATGTGATTTTCATTTTATAATGGAATAAAAATTGCATTGACTTCATCTTATGATTTTTTTTGTGGTTCTATATAAATAATTTAGGACCTAGATGTCATATTATAGGGACCAATGGCCATGCACAAGGCTACAAATTAACCACAAAGAATGCCCTCTATAGGAGGTCAATATCCTTAGAGTGGGATATGGGTTCCATTAGAAGGTTTTTTTCATGACAGGTGGGTCTCATACCATGGTTCGGGGGAGAAATCTAGGGAATTATGCCCTAAATTAATATTATTGATCTAATGTTCCACAATCAAGGCCTTAAACCACAACATAGACCCTTTAAAGTGGACCTTTGGCATACAAGTGGGATATGGGTGTGATTAGGAGTTTTTGCATAGTAAGGATAGGTCTTAGAGCCTTGACCATAATCAAGGGAGGAAAACAAGGGCCTTACACCATAAATGGATATCTCAGGCTTATTATCCATGAACATGAACTCAAACCACAACAAAGACACTTTAGAGGTAACTTTTTTCCTCTCAAAATAATGTGGGTACTATTATAGGTTATTATGCATAGGGGATGGGTGTCTTAAGGCACTTTCTATGGTCAAGTGGGGGGAATAAATCATGCATATCAACCATTTACCATATATTAATTAATTAATTATATATATATATATATATATATATTAAAATATGTGTTAATTAAATTTTAAAAAATAATAATCAAAATTATATATATATATAAATTAAATTATAAAAAATAATAATAAACATTAAAAAAAATGAAAAAACAAAACCACCACATTAAAATTAAACAAATGTGAAACCAAAGATATCATTTTTGTGCGACCACTATAGCTGCTGAGAAAAACCCCGAGAGAAACCTCCATCCGAGGAGCAAGGAGTAGAGAAAACCACGTGATTGATCTTAGTAGAGCGAAACCCCGAGAAAAAACAGTCTCAATTACCCAACTTTCAATTGGACAATTATAGAGGTAGTGGATGCCATCTATCCAGACAAACCCATGGAGACCGAGACCGAGACTGAGGGCCATATGAGACTAAGATCAAGATTTTTTCATGAGGCTGTCGAGGGCAAGGAGGGAATCGAGGGCCATTTGAGATCGAGACCGAGACTCAATGCGTGGAAGACTGTCAAGGGAAAGTAGGGAAATAATGGTATGTCCTTTAAGATACCCTAACCTTTATTTTAATTATATATAGCATTGTTTCATTGATTGGATTTAGGTGAATACTGATAAAAACCCATTGAATACACAGTGCCCTCAGAATTTCCCACCATTTTACAAACAAAAAAAACCAATGTGCCTTTTAAAAATCCAACTAGAAAAGAATTTGTATCTTGGTGTCTTGTTTTTCCTTGGGACTTAGGTGCATTTTTTATTGGTATAGACTTGCAAGGCCATCCAAGACCAAGACCGAGACTTGCACGCGAGACTGTCCCTTAGAACTTCCCATGATTTTACAAAAAAATTTAAAAATACCTAAAATAAAATCCTAAGGTGTCCCCAATAAACCTATTCTACCCTAAATCTAACCCTACACTACCCACGTGCTCCATTCATCACTTAATAGAGGATAGGGTCATGTGCGAGTTGCTCAAGTTTTTCCATAATGAATAAATTTTGTAGTGGTGAGAATGGAGGAGTAGTATTGTTGAGGACATGTTCATGTATTTTCTCTCCTTTTGACTCCTCCATCGAATCATCCTCTTTAGATCCTATATCCTTTGAAAATACACTAAAACCATGAATCCACAATGACATCTCATCTCCACTTCTTCCTACTCTTGAGAGGACTCTATCCACCTTTGCCATTTCTTTGTCAATGCTTTTCTTAGATGGTATATTGTCCATACTGTGGAGGTCGATAGGTGTTCCCTTTTCTTGTTATTAGTGCACTCCTATATATGAAGGGGTTTTTTGTTCTACTTCATTCCAAACTAGGAATTCCAATACATAAAGAACATAATCATGTAGATCATGATCCTAATTGTCACAATAGGAGTCTAGGAACTAGTCTTCTCAAATGCTTAGTAGTCTTTCAATGTCTCCTCAACTGAGCCCAATCCATTATGATTTCCAAATTTCACAAGGTATTGCAAAAGTGTGCATGATACTACCTAACACCATGTACCGTAAGTAGAATATTCTCTAACCCATCCTATCTAGTTCGATTATAAACTATAGTGGAAAAGTGACTCAATGGTTTGACCACTTTCTGCCTTTTTGTTGATTCACACCTAGAAAATATGGCTAGTTGACTTGGGAATTCATTCAAATATTTCCCAAAAAAAGTGGTTGAGTCAAAGATAGGATGAGTCAGTACAACTGAAAATGCAGGTGATTGGGAAGGCTGCCATGGATTCTCTTTAATCTTATAATTATAATCCTAGCTGACCTATGTTACCTTTTGGATTCTTCATTATCTCATATTTGATTACAATCTGCTTCTTCCTCAAGTCCTTGGTTGGAATTTTTGGAAATATGTATTTGATCCCATATGATGTCTTTGATTTATGTACCCTTTACCATGAACAAAACTCTTGGTAAAAACCAACCTTTATTAAGTAATATGAAAGGGTGGTAGATTTAAAATTTTTAGAGTTATCTCCTCTCAGCCGCATAAATGCATTCAAGATGGAATTCCTTAGTTGAGACTATTCACCACTCCCTTGCTATCTTCCCTAAGAGGTTATCTTTGGCAGTTTCATCTTGTAGCCTATAGCTATAAGGTCACCTTCATTTCCATGCAATTTACTTCCTCTAAACGATCTCCTCCTACCTTCGATGGTGCTTAATTAAAGTGGTTTCCTTATGTTCCTTTTCCATCCCCATGCTCACATACTCACCTTGTTCCTTCAATGGTGCCTTTCTAGAATCAATGGCACATGTCATCACTAATTTCACCTTACAATTAATATTAGTGCCTTCAATGGTTCCTTTCCAAAATATTGATAATATCACCTCACCATCATCAATGCCTTTGATGGTTCCTTTTAAAATCATCACTTCATGCCTTCACTCATGTCACCTCACGATAATACCACCTCTAATGCCCTCACTAGTTGTAGGATATCATTTACAAATTTCACCCTCCCTCATAATAGTTGTTTCCTCTCACCTCTCTTTCCTTCACTAGTTCAACCCTAGTGTGGTATCCTCTCACCTCTTTTCACCTCTCTCTTTCACCTTTTCTTGAAGGTTGTGCTCTCATGGTAATTGTTGTCACTATCCCTTCCCTACTTAAGGAAATTTGCTAGCCTTTATTTTGTAGGAACATAGATTTCTTAAGTACTAAGATCACCGTCTTTACACCTCTTATGTATTGGAAAGGTTAAGAATTTCCATAGAACATAAAAAATTGAAATGTTTATGTGACATTCTTCTTATGAAACAAGGATTTGTATCATTTTTTCTTTATTACATTGTTCTTTTCAATTTTGTATAGGTGTACTAAGTGAACTGTGACATTTGCATGGTCTTTTTAAAATTTGGGTCATTTTTATTCCATTTATCTCGATAATTAGATCATAATTTTTCTCATTAGAAGTGCACACATAGTAATATATCAAGAAATTATTTATTTGCCTAAAACCTCTTGCTCCTTCACATAGCTAGTTTTCATTGAAGTTGAAATTATTTCATTTCATTTTCCTCTTGCATGATTTAAAGAGTTGAGTCAAAACACCATCAGTTTCACGACCACTCCTTTGAGTAATAACAACCTAAAATCAAACGCTAATTAATATTTATATAGCAAATTTTCTAGGGATCTTCAAACCCATCTTAGCTTAGGTGTAGAGCTTTGGAATAGGATTGTGAGAATAAATTTCCAAAGTTGCTAAAAAAACATAAAGCTTTGAGTTAGGGAGTGAAATCCAGTTGTTATATCACTGACTTTGGGAAGCCCTTATAACACAAGGGTCAAGCACGAGGTCGCATTGGGGCCAACAAAGTAATTAACCCTTCTTTGTTGGTCTTGGTGTCGATGGTCAACTGTCCCCCTCTGCTTTGGTATAGTAGGTGGTACCATAGAAGCCATAATATTTTAGACTTCCTACCTAAGGTGACAATGCAAGGAAGGTGGTGTTGCATCTGGGATCGACGTTGGCTAGACTCACTCAGACTCCTTGGAGGGTTTCCCACTACTCAATTAGGTAACTTGCACTAGGGAGTTATTACATTAAGCAGGTTGTCAATGTAACTTTCCCACCCGCCGAAACTCATCCCCTTCACGCATCGATCTTGTGATGTTGGATTCCATCACCAACTAGCGCTTCTTTGTGAGAAGGTTTGATTTCATTCTTGACTCCTATATTAATTAGCATGTGGTAGATAATACAAGTGTGAAAGAGTAACACTATGGCAATCATTATGAGCTTACTGTGATACCAAAAGGATACTAGTAATGAAGTAGAACCATTGTACTAATTATATCTAGATTTGAGATCAAATTCCCTAAGAAGGGAGTGATTAGAGTGGTACCAAGTCAGTGGTGTGCAGTATATGATTTTATCCCATTGTAAAAAGAAATCAAGTTCTTAGTATATTTCCTTGAAACCTTAGGTTTTCCATCGATGGTTTTTTTTGCCAAAGGAACTTTTGGATGCTTTGATATTTGTTATAAACTCTTTATTGAATCTGTCTTTTTTTACTAATTGTCTACACAAATTAAATGTAATGTTAGTAATGTCCTTGGTGACATTTAAATTTTCAACAAAATTTCCAAAAGGAGATAAACTCTTGAAGGTAATCACTACCAAATATTGGACTTGTAGCAACTTAGCGTTTGTTATGGACAAATTTATTAACATCATAACCTCTCTATTCTTCGAGGGAAATACTTCTTTCCCATTCTCATCATCAAAGTTTCTCCTACCCTTTCCTATCACCAATCCTGACAATCCATTTCATTGGAATCTTGTAATCATATATTGCTTCTAGAAATTGAAATTGTGACCATTGGACTTCTTACTAGGGTTAAACAATATATACAAGAAATGCACTATTTTTTCTCAACAAATAAATGCCAAGAACCAATGGAATAATTTAAGTAATCCCAAGAAATCAAAATTAATTCCAAAACTTAGTTGTGTAGACATAATTATATACCACCCGACACTATACCTGATGATGCCACATTGGAATCAATCCAACACCACCATTATCATGTTGGGTTCTAGTAGAAATGTTTTGTTTGTTTAATTGACTCTAGAAAACATTTTTTGTGTAAAAAGTTCAATTAAAAATTCTGCAGAAATTCTAAATTATAAACTTAGTGTCTTTAACTTCTTAATTTGAGTACCTACATGGAGATGTATTCATCCGTATTTTAGGATTTATACGTGCATTGTCAAATTTTGTTTCTTAATTTGAGTACCACGTACACAGTATCACTAGATAGCTACACTAGAAAGAAACCACAAATATCATTATGGTGATAATGGAATCCATAGGTCCCAACATTTCATCGGGAAGTAACCAATTATCTCTAGCTTTCAAATCAAATCCCTAAGAAGGGAGTGATTGATGTGGTAGCAAGTCGGTGGTGTGCAATATACGATTTTATCCCATTTTAAAAACACTTCAAGTTCTTAGTAGATTTCCTTGAACCCTTAGGTTTGCCATCGATGATTTTCTTTCCCTTTAGTTTCTTCTTTCCATTGTCCTTGGAAGGTTTCCCACTACTCAGTAAGGTAACTTGCACTAGGGAGTTAGTTCATTAAGAATATTGTCAATGTAGCTTTCCCACTCGCTGAAACTCATCCCCTTTGCACATCGATCCTGCAATGTTGGATTCCATCACCAACTAGCGCTTCTTTGTGAGAAGGTTTGATTTCATTCTTGACTCCTAGATTAATTAGCATGTGGTAGATAATACAAGTGTGAAAGAGTAACACCATGGTAATCATTATGAGCTTACTGTGATACCAAAAGGATACTAGTAATTAAGTAAAACCATTGTACTAATTATATCTAGATTTGAGATCAAAGGCCCTAAGAAGGGAGTGATTGGCGTGGTACCAAGCCAGTGGTGTGCAATATATGATTTTATGCCATTGTAAAACAACTTCAAGTTCTTAGTATATTTCCTTGAACCCTTAGGTTTTCCATCGATGATTTTGTTTCCCTTTAGTTTCTTCTTTCCTTTGTCCATACTCTTTACTGTAAAGGAACTTTTGGATGCTTTGATATTTATTATAAACTATTTATTGAATTGGCCTTTTTAATAATTGTCTACACAAATTAAATGTAATGTTAGTAATCTCCTTGGTGAAATTTAAAGTTTCAACAAAATTTTCAAAAGGAGATAAACTCTTGAAGGTAATCACTACCAAATATTGGACTTGTAGCAACTTATCATTTTCTATGGACAACTTTATTAACATCATAACCTCTCTATTCTTCGAGGGAAATAATTATTTCCCATTCTCATCATCTGAGTTTCTCCTGCCCTTTCCTATGACCAATCCTAACAATCCATTGCATTGGAATCTTGTAATCATATATTGCTTATAGACATTTAAATTGTGACCAATGGACTTCTTACTAGAGTTAAACAATATATACAATAAATGCACTATTTTTTCTCAACAAATAAATGCCAAGAACCAATGGAATAATTTAACTAATCCCAAGAAATCAAAATTCATTCCAAAACTTAGTTGTGTAGACATATTTATATACCACCCAACACTATACCTAATGATGCCACATTGGAATCAATCCAACACCACCATTATCGTGTTGGGTTCTAGTAGAAATTTTTTGTTTGTTTAATTGACTCTAGAAACCATTTTTTGTGTAAAAAGTTCAATTAAAAATTCTACTGAAATTCTAAATTATAAATATAGTGTCTTGAACTTCTGAATTTGAGTACCAAGTACATGGATATGTATTCATCCGTATTTTAGGATTTATAGGTGCATTGTCAAATTTTGTTTCTTAATTTGAGTACCAATTACATGGTGTCACTAGCTAGCCACACTAGAAAGAAACCACAAATATCATTATGGTGATAATGGCATCCATAGGTCCCAACATTTCTTCGGGAAGTGACCAATTATCTCTAGCTTTGAGATCAAAGCCCTAAGAAGGGAGTGATTGACGTCGTAGCAAGTTGGTGGTGTGAAATATATGATTTTATCCCATTGTAAAAACACTTCAAGTTCTTAGTAGATTTCCTTGAACCCATAGGTTTGCCATCGATGATTTTGTTTCCCTTTAGTTTCTTCTTTCCACTGTCCTTACTCTTTACTATAAAGGAACTTTTGGATGCTTTGCTATTTCTTATAAACTATTTATTGAATTTGTCCTTTTTTAATAATTGTCTACAAAACTTAAATGTAATGTTAGTAATCTCCTTGGTGACATTTAAAGTTTCAACAAAATTTTCAAAAGGAGATAAACTCTTGAAGGTAATCACTACCAAATATTGGACTTGTAGAAACTTATCATTTTTATGGAGAACTTTATTAACATCATAACCTCTCTATTCTTCAAGTGAAAGACTTATTTCCCATTCTCATCATCAGATTTTATCCTACCCTTTCCTGTGACCAATCCTAACAATCCATTGCATTGGAATATGGTAATCATACGTTGCTTCTAGACATTGAAATTATTACCATTGGACTTCTTACTAGGATTCAACAATATATACAAGAAATGCACTAGTTTTTCTCAACAAATAAATGCCAAGCATCAATGGAATAATTTAACTAATCCCCAGAAATAAAAATTCACCTCCAAAACTTAGTTGTGTATACACATTGCTATACAACCTGACACTATACCTAATGATGCCACATTGGCATCAATCCAACAACACCATTATCTTGTTGGGTTCTAGTAGAAATGTTTTGTTTGTTTAATTGACTCTAGAAAATATTTTTTTGTGTAAAAAGTTCAATTAAAAATTTTGTGGAAATTCTAAACTAGAAACTTAGTGTCAAGAACTTCTTAATTTGATTACCAAGTACATGGATATGTCTTCATCCGTATTTTGGGATTTATAGGTGCATTGTAAAATTTTGTTTCTTAATTTTAGTACCAAGTACACGGTGTCACTAGCTAGCTACACAAGAAAGAAACCACAAAGATCATTATTGTGATAATGGCATCCATAGGTCCCAATATTTCATCGGGAAGTGACCAATTATCTCTAGCTTTGAGATCAAAGGCCTTGACAAGGGAGTGATTGGTGTGGTACCAAGTCAGTGGTGTGCAGTATATGATTTTATCCCATTGTAAAAACACTTCAAGTTCTTAGTATATTTCCTTGAACCCTTAGGTTTTCCATCGATGATTTTGTTTCCCTTTAGTTTCTTCTTTCCTTTCTCCTTACTCTTTACTGTAAAGTCACTTTTCGATGATTTTCTATTTCTTATAAACTATTTATTGAATCTTTCCTTTTTTAATAATTGTCTACACAACTTAAATGTAATGTTAGTAATCTCCTTGGTGACATTTAAAGTTTCAATTTTTTTTACAAAAGGAGATAAACTCTTCAAGGTAATCACTACCAAATCTTGGACTTGTAGCAACTTATCATGTGTTATGGAAAACTTTATTAACATCACAACCTCTCTATTCTTCGAGTGAAAGACTTCTTTCCCATTCTCATCATCAGAGTTTCTCCTACCCTTTCCTGTGACCAATCCTAAAAATCCATTACATTGGAATCTGGTAATCATATGTTGCTTCTAGACATTGAAATTGTGAGCATTGGACTTATTACTAGGGTTCAACAATATATACAAGAAATGAACTAGTTTTTCTCAACAAATAAATGCCAAGCACCAATGGAATAATTTAACTAATCCCAAGAAATCAAAGTTCACCTCCAAAAATTAGTTGTGTAGACACATTACTATACCACCTGACACTATACCTGATGATGCCACATTGGCATCAATCCAACACCACCATTATCTTGTTGGGTTCTAGTAGAAATTTTGTGTTTGTTTAATTGACTCTAGAAAACAATTTTTTGTGTAAAAAGTTCAATCAAACATTCTGTTGAAATTCTAAATTAGAAGCTTAGTGTCTTGAATTTCTTAATTTAAGTACCAAGTACATGGATATGTATTCATCCATATTTTAGGATTTATAGGTGCATTGTCAAATTTTGTTTCTTAATTTGAGTACCAAGTACATGATATCACTAGCTAGCTACACTAGAAAGAAACCACAAACATCATTATGGTGATAATGGCATACATAGGTCCCAACATTTCATCGGGAAGTGACCAATTATCTCTAGCTTTTAGATAAAAGGCCCTAAGAAGGGAGTGATTTGCATTGTACCAAGTCAGCGGTGTGCAGTATATGATTTTATCCCAATGTAAAAACACTTCAAGTTCTTAGTAGATTTCCTTGAACCCTTAGGTTTGCCATTGATCATTTTGTTTCCCTTTATTTTTCTCTTTCCTTTGTCCTTATTCTTTACTATAAAGGTACTTTTCGATGCTTTGCTATTGCTTATAAACTATTTTTTGAATCTGTCCTTTTTTAATAATTGTCTACACAACTTAAATACTGTAACGACCCTCCTCGTTACGACAACAACTCTGATAACAGGTGCAAATTTTTATTTATTTTTATTTTTAAGGTGTGTGCGCGTGTGTAAAAAGGAACAGACACACTAGACTCTACGTCGCCACCCGACAACCAACCAGACGCAACCACGATGATCACAACAAGAAGACCTAAGGCGCACAACAAGTAAATGCAAGCAATAAACGACATACTGGGTTATGTACCGTACGAACACAGATGGAAGAATCCATAGTAGTAGATTTTACTATTTCTACACAGGAAAGCAGGGCGTTTAATCTTAGTTCTCTGCTCCAGAGAGAGAGAAGGTTAGATAGGCTCCTGGCTGACTGCTCAGGTAGAAACTAGTAATCTTCGTCCGGTGTGTCGCAAGAGTGGAAGCCCTGCCTTTAAAGGGCCCGAGACTCTTGATACGGCACATGATTCTTTACACAAAAATAATCATACACACAGACTTATATACTAGGTTACATGGAGGTGTCTACATCCCGCCCAACAAAAGCATACCACGCAATGAAATTACCACAGTAAAGAACAACAATAAGTAAATGAGAAACCACGTTCTCTACGGAAGGCGCAAGGCAAAAGGGCTCAGATAATGACCAACCAAAATAAGACAAGGTATTGTATACAAATCAACTGTGATTGATTACAGACCAATTACTCCATTTAAAATTCATTAACCAACAAGTACCTTTAGCATAAGGTAAATCCAATTAATCTCAATCCCCCATTTATTAAGTCATAAAATCTCAATTTTACTTAGTTCAAGGACATTACAATTGTATGATATCGCTAACAATGAAAATGATAATAGCGTCGCCATGAAATGATGCCCATAATACCTTTTATATCACAATGTCTTGCAATAATCACAATCATCTTGCCTTACATAAAACATTACACCACTTTACCTTAATGTTACATTACAATGCATTACCTTACATTAACACTCCATTTCATTTCAATACATCCCAGTACATTACATTAGCACTTCACTTACAATTTCATTACATTGCGATTCATGACATTCCATCAAAATTATCTTTCATTAACATAACATTTCAGATAGAATAATAGTGACATTACTTTTATATGATTTATAACACTAACTTTACCCTCTACATTATAGGGGAAAAACATTACTCTTACTATTTCAGAAATAATAATTACCATGACATTACCCTTGTTGGAAAATGTTTAACAGATAGCTTATGCTTTTCATTGATGGCAAGTACAACAGTGAAGATGGCAGGATCAGAATGTGCATCGATGAACAAACAGGAACAATGTAGGCTCAGGAGGAATTAGTACAGAGTCGAAATTATTCCAAGTAAGAAGGATGTGTAAACTTGGAGGAGAAGCGTCACTAATCGTTGGATCCCATCCAAAATTCCCGACAGCATGAGGGCCGTCAGATTTGAATAAAAACAAGAAGAGCGTGCGCTGAAGAGAAGGATAGATCTCAGGCATTAGATCTGAGTGAACTCAGAATCTCATGAGTGGAAGAGCAGAGGATTTGGTGTTAAAGGTCGCGAGGCGCGAGGTCGCGAAGCAGCAAAGTGGCGAGAAGATCAGGACTGTCCATCTGTGAAGGATGCATGGCAGAGATCGGAGAGATCTTGTGAACTCAGGAGTTCACAGGGTGAAAGCCCCAAGTATCGGGTGTTCAAAGTCGTGAGGCACGAGGACGTGAGGCGGCAAAGTGGCGAGATATTTATAGCCGTCCATCTGGGGGGATAGGTGGCGAGAGATCGAGAAATCTCGCGAACTCGGGAGTTTGCAGGTTGAGAGTCCAAACATTGGGTACTCCAAGTCGCGAGGTCACGAGGTAGCGAGAGAAGGACAACCGTCGGATCTGGATCACAGGAGGACCGCTGGATCTGCCCGGGGGATCACATGTGGCGAGAGATCATCATCTCGCTGACTAGAAAGTCAAAGGAACAACGAGATGCGAGATCGTGATTTAATCAAGGACTGTTGGATCAAGAGGACGCATGGCGAAAGATCAGAGCACCATAAAGCTCCATCTCGGAGTTTCGCCTATCGCGACTTGGAGTGACGAAAATCTCCATCTTAGGATCAGCGAGATGCGAGATCATGAAATGATCCTGACCGTCAATACATCAAAAGATATGGATCGTTGATCTGAGCTCCATCTCTGAGTCTCGCCTATCGCGACTTGGAGTGACGAGAAACTCCAGCGAAGAAACAGCGAGATGCGAGATCACGATAAGATCCTGACCATCAATACACCAAAAGATGTGGACCATTGATCTGAGCTCCATCTCGGAGTCTCACCTATCGCGACTTGGAGTAACGAAAATCTCCAACGAAGGAACAGTGAGATGCAAGATCCCAATGAGATCAGGACCGTTGATTCACCAAGATCATGAACCGTCGATCAGGATCAAGAGTTCGACTATCCCAGAGAAGACAAAGAGTCTCAAACTGCCAGAGAGACTAAGGAATCTCAGTATAGCATACAGTGATGCTGGACAAGCGGGGCGAACCACTAGAGAAGTTGAAGAGTCACGATGATAATCAGACAGAGCAATCGAGAGGTGGAGGATAACGGTGCAGAGTTAGCATGCAGAGGCATTGCGAACACTGTATGCACAAGGTGCACAGAAGCTATAAATACACGGTACATAGAAGAGATGGGTGAGTTGTTGCTGTTGGAGGTTGTTGTGAGTGTTGTTGGTAAAGGTGATTCAGGTGTGAAGAAGGAGGAGAGTGCAGCAGCTGAATAGCACAGAAGAGGAACTGTGCAGAGAATGGAGATGGTGCACAGAGCATAAAAAACAGAAGACCAGACAGCGCAAGTGATGTGAGCAGAAAGGAAATGAGGCAGACAGAGCAACGAAATGCAGCAGAACCATGATAAGTCGGGTAAGCCATTGTTGAACATTATATCACTGTAATAAGTTTCAGAAGAAAAGATTTATATTTCAGGGTGGTTGGGTAGTGCTAGGGAGGACTGTTGTCCTCAGAGGTTCAAGTGGGTGCTTGAACACAGGGAGTTGGTGCTTTCTTCTAGTTGGTGCTAGAGAAACACAGGGAGTTGGTGCTTCCTTCTAGTTGGTGCTAGAGAAACCAGGGAGTTGGTGCTTCCTTCTAGTGGGTGCCAGAGAAAATAGAGAGTTGGTGCTCTCATCAAGTTGCAACTTGCTAAACAGAGGTTGTAGCCTCATTATGATTTGGTGCTCATATGTATGATAATGTAAAGATTGTAACCATTACTTATCATATAAAGAAAAAGAGGTTTTTACCCTGTATGGGTTTCCTCAGGAAATATCTGTCTCTGTGTTTACTCATATATGTGACTGATGCTGGATGTGCCATTGTTTATTTCCCTGCATTATTGTGATCATCATTTAGTGTCTCAGCAAAGAGTTTAAAAGAAGCATAATTGTTTAAGCACGGTAACAACTGATTCACCCCCCCCCTCTCAGTTGTCCAACAAACCTTCCATTAACAATGCAGATTACTGTTACAACGCATTTAAGATAGGATAAAAACAATCAAATTTAAAATAAAGTATATAAAAAAAACAATCAAATTTATGATAAGATAAAAGCAATTATTAATCATGGACCAATCAATATTATGTATTAAATTTAAGATAGGATAAAAACAATTAAAAAAAAACATTTTTAATAAGACATTTATAATAACCTACATCCTTAAATATAAGTCATGTTAATAGGATGCATTTTAAGAGAAATCAATCTTGTGTCATTCCAAATAAGTAATCAGATTTCTTTTTCATTTTTAATTCTTAACTACTACTTTTTTTTGGTTAATTATTTCACAATTTTATTTATTGATAATAAAAAAATTAACTTTATTTGATAGCTATAAAGATTTTTAACAACAATTTCTTAATAACTTATGATCTATATCATATTTACAATCAATATGTAAAACTCTTAAATCTGAAGATTCATCTGAAAACAAGAGATAATATCTCTTCTCTTATCCTAACAAGGCTTCTGAATATTGAACGTAAATAAGACAAAATGATTACCACTAAAGTACCAATATGATTTCTTGGAAAATACATTTTCATACTCAAAACTTATTTTAGTTTTATTCCACTATACACTAACATCTACCATGTTGTGCATAATTAAAGCCGCTTGCCAGCAAATAAATCTTAGTCACATTTTATTTTCTGTTACTAGTATAGGACAAGGGTTTAACCGTAACATTGCTCTTGGCGTTAACATTCCACAACAGATCATCGCATTGAACCTGGCATTCTATAATTACAATATTTATGTTAATTTCCCTACATAACAGTTTTGAAGCAATAGAAGCGAGAGGATTGGCGGCCAATCCAATTTGCCCATTTAAGAATGGGAATCGACAACCACAAAAATTTATAAACCAGATGACTGTGAGTAAACAATGTAAAATAAAAGACTCAACTACCAAGGTACCACCGTTGCCAATCAGTAAGAAGACACACCCAACATTCGGCAATGTAGAAACGTTCACAGGGATGTAAATACGCCCACAGCAAATGTAAAAAAAATGCCCACGGAAAAGTAAAAACGCCCACAGCAAAATGCAAGACGCCCATGGAAATGTAAAATCACCCACAGAGAAGTAAATACGCCCATAGTAAAGTAATACACACAAACAAATTGCAAAAATGCCCATGGCAATGTAAAATTGCCCACAGAGAAGTAAATACACCCACAGTAAAGTAATACACCCACAACAAATTGTAAAAACACCCACAGAAAGGTAGAACGCCCATGGCAAGGTAAAAATGCCCCCGATAATATAAAAATGCCCAGGGAAATGTAAAAACGCAAGGCACAGCGGGATATCGTACAAATCCAAGGAAGGTCACAGAAAGCCATAAACAATCATTCAACCAAGTTATAACAAAAATTCAGTCATGAACTAAAAATCAGTTTACCCATTTAAAACACATGCAGATCTAACCATATATCCAAATGCCTTCTACTCTAACAGAAATAAAATCATACTGTTGCCTTTCGCTCGCTTCGAATGACGTCCCGCGCTCCATGCCGCGTCCCACGCTCCGTGCCACTCCCGCTCGCCGACCGTAGAGACCTTTCCGGTACCTCCCAGTCAATCGCTTGGGGTACTCTGCTTCCCCCTTAGCCCTCCGAGCCGCAAAGGGGCCACACAAATCCAGAAGGTATGCCTAGCTTCCCAGCTCGCCTCGCAAGGCTGAGCTACCACTCCAATACAAGCTGAGAAAATCCCAACTCCTCACAAGCAATCAGTCAAGTCACAATTCGGCAGCGTAACGTTACGCTCACAACCGATCCCCTCCTTCCTCATCCCCCTTTTCTTTTATAGATTTTTGAGACCCACTCACTTTCCCTAATTCACATTTTAAATTAAATTTTAATAAAATATTTCAAAAATTCTCCAACGCACAAGTGTCATCCATCCCCCTCTTTTCTCCAAAAATATTTTCTTTAATTTATTATTTGTCTCAAATACCTCACCCACCTAGAGTCGCTCCTAAATTTACTCCTAGGTGTTCCTAGATCCCCTTACACGCTTTTAGTAAATTTCCCTAAAATGAAGTTGTTAAATTTAGTTCATTTTAGGAAGTCCTTAATTGGAGATTCCTTACTATGTTGACTTTGCTTTTTTTTTACCCTATGTCCCCTTCTTTCCTTTATTACTTAGTTTCCCTATTTTTATTATTCCCTTCCTTTTTAAAACCAAAAAGGTAAATGCGCTAATTAATCTTTTTATTTATTATTTATTTAATATCTTTTGTTCTTTCACAAGTTAGGAATTAATTTCTTTTTTGCAAATTTTTAAATCCCTTAGTTTAATTAAATCCTTACTCTCTTCATTTACCCCACGAATTTTATGAAGATCCAACTATTACCTAAGTGGGTTTTTGTTTAAATTGTTATTTTTATTCCACGGTCCTTTTTCTTAAGGTTAGACTAAATTTTTACCCTAAAAAGTTTTAGACTTAGGACTTAGATTCTGAACTCGGCGACACTTGGTTAGGGAAGTTTTTTAAGGATTTCTTAAGGTGTTAATGTCTTAGGGAAATTTAGGTTTGTTTCCTTCATCAACATCAATGCGACGTGCCCTTCAGGACGCACCACGTGCTCCAAGGGTGCCACTTGCCTCATTCGTTTCCTTTGCGCGACGTGCCCTTTGGGATGGACCACGTGCTCCAAGGGTGGCACTCGCTAACTTGTGTTTCTTTTGCGCGACGTGCCCTTCAAGATGCACCACATGCTCCAAGGGTGCCACTCGCCAACTTGACTTATTGGTAGACATCTATAACCCCTGGAGTCAACACTCTGCCAGGTGAACTTGTGGGAGACTAAGGGCTCTAAGGAATAAGGCCCCCACCTTATTGCGTGCCCCTTAGAATCATCATGAGCGACTGTCGCAGTCTCCCCTCACAGCATCGTGGATCCTCTCGAACTAGGTAATCGTTAACCTACAGTTCGAGCCACGGCGGGAGTGCTAGTAGGCTGTGGCAGGGTTGTTGTCCACACCTCTCCCTCAACCTCTCTGGAAATCGTGTGTGACCCCTTTACTCCATATGTGAGTCTGGTCGGAAAGCTATCGTCAGCCTGTATCATCAACAATCGTGTCAGAACATGTCAACATCATATCATCAAATCAATGAAATATCACAGTAAATAAATCAACCCAAATAGCACACTCCCTGACTCAATCCGGATTCCAAGGGGTTCCACCGATGCCTCTGCATCTTCAAGGCCCAAAACCCTGCACACTCAATAAAACTGAGTCAAAATCACCTGTCTACATCAAAGAAGTAAAACATCATGTCAGCTATCATAACGCATCATAATCAAGGATAAATGTTTTAACATCATAAAAGTCCAGATCACTTGCGAGCAAGTGTCCTCAAAGAATAAGTTTTCTCAGTGCGCCAGAGCGGGATGTTACATACACCCCCTCTTGGTCTAAACTTTGTCCCAAAGTTTCTCAATATAAATGTCGAAATAAAAGTACCAAAGCATCATAAGTACCACAGTATCATAAGTCTATCTATCAAACAAAAATGGAAACTGCTGGCGCATATCATATGCGTCCTCCCAGGTCGTCGAGTGCGGACTATAACTGTCCCACTAGACCTTGACCTGATCTACCGTTCGACGTTGTAACTATCGAACGCGATGATCTAAGATGTGGACCGGCTCTGCCGTGAGCACTCCCTCGTCCGATACCTGAAAGGAACTCATGTCAATCACATGTGTAGGATCACTAATATAATGCCTCAAAACAGTTACATGAAAAACATCGTGCATATGCCTCAAAGAATCAGGCAAGGCTAGTCGATACGCCATGGGCCCCTTTCTCTCCACAATCTTGAAAGGTCCCACAAACCTAGGAGAGAGTTTATCTCCCTTTCCAAACTTGATCAAACTCTTATGCGGTTTAACCCGCAAGAAGACTCAATCGCCGACCTCGTAACTACGGTCGACTCGGTGCGCATCGGCATAACTCTTCTGTCGATCCTACGCTTCTTTTATCCTTTGTCTTATGGTTTTCATTTGCTCTTCCATTTCTTGGATCACTTCTGGTCCCACCAGGACCCTATCCTCAAGCCGATCCCAACTCAATGGCGTCTGACATGGTCGCCCATAAAGAAACTCAAAAGGCGCCATCTTAATGGTGCTCTGGTAACTGTTTTTGTAAGAGAACTCTACTAGAGGCAAGAATTCCTCCCAACGCTTTTGTTGGTCCATCACATACATGCGCAACATGTCTTCCAAGGTTTGGTTCGTTCGTTCAGTTTGTCCGTCAGTCTCTGGGTGATATGAAGTACTAAAATTGAGTTGGGTTCCCAAAGACTCTTGAAA
Source organism: Picea engelmannii (assembly GCA_009831015.1). Lineage (NCBI taxonomy): Eukaryota > Viridiplantae > Streptophyta > Pinopsida > Pinales > Pinaceae > Picea > Picea engelmannii. The sequence continues at coordinate 565,939 of ML786908.1, read as the reverse complement.
ACTTGTCCAAAATCGTTCAGTAAACATCGATCCTCGATCAGATATAATCTTCTTAGGCACGCCATGCAGCCTCAAAATCTCACTGATGAAAACTCTCGCTATGTTAGGTGCCTGATACGTCGTATGCACAGGAATAAAGTGAGCACTCTTCGTTAGAGTGTCTACAACTACAAAAATCGAGTCATGTCTCCTTGTCGTCAGTGGAAATCCAACAATAAAATCCATCGAAATAACTTCCCATTTTTATTCCGGAATGGCATGTGGTTGAAGTAATCCTGTCGGGTGTCTATGTTCAGCCTTTACCTGCTGACACTCTAGACATCTGGCCACATAGTTGACAATGTCATCCTTCATTCCCTTCCAGAAGAATAAGGGTTTAAGGTCTGCCCTCGTCTTCGTAACTCCCGGGTGATCCATGTAAACTGCTCTATGAGCCTTGCTCAGGATCAACATCCTCAACTCGTTGTTTGGTAGTACATAAATCCGACCTCTAAACCTCAATAACCCATCGCTATCAAAAGAAAATCCCTCATATCGTGGTACCATCATTGTGTTTTGTTCGATAAAATCCTCGACTTCTTTGTACCAGTCATCATCATGCTGTAAAGTGAGAATATTCTCATGTAGATTTGTCTGAAGAGGCAACACTGAAAAGATGCATGGTCTCCAACTCAAAGCATCAGCCACTCAGTTCACTGTTCCCTTTATGTAAGTAATCTTGAAGTCGTACTCGCTAAGAAATTCCGACCAACGTCGTTGTCGCACGTTCAGGTCGCTTTGCGTGAAAATGTGTTGCAGCTCACAATGATCAGCCTTTAACTCAAATTTTCATCCAACAAGGTAGTGTCTCCAAACCTTCAAGGCATAAATGATGTCTAATAACTCCAAATCGTGCGTCGCGTAGTTCTCCTCATGCCTTCTCAGCTTCCTCGAAATGTAAGCAATCACTCGTCCGTCTTGCATCAAGACTCCGCCTAATCCTTCCTTGGATGCGTCAGTGCATGCCAAGAAGTCTAAATCCATGTCAAGGACCTTTAGTATCGGCACTATTGTCAACAACTCCTTAAGCCTCCAAAATGCTTCTGCGCATTTCTCGGTCCAAACAAACTTCTTGTTTTTCTTCTGCAATTCCGTGATCGGATTTGCTATCTTCGAAAATCCCTCGACAAACCGTCGATAGTATCCTACTAAACCCACAAAACTATGCACTTCTCTGGCATTCGTCGGTGCAGGCCATTCCATAATAGCCTCAACCTTGGTTGGATCCACGGAGATACCTTCACTGGAGATGACATGCCCTAAGTAGTGAATCCTCGATTGATAAAAAGAGCATTTGGACAACTTCCCATACAATTTTTTTTCTCATAAACATTGTAGTACTGAGCGCAAGTGCTCATCATGCTCCTCCGTCGTCCGAGAGAAGATCAAAATATCGTCATGGAATATTTGGATGAACTTGTCCAAGTACTAACGGAACACCCCATTCATCAAACTCATAAATACCCCTGGGGCATTTGTCAGTCCAAACGGTAAAACAGTAAACTCGTAATGTCCAAATCTCATCTTAAAGGCGGTCTTAGGGATGTCATCCTCCTTGATTTGTAACTGGTGATACCCTGATCACAAATCGATCTTGGAAAACACCGTCGCACCCTTCATTTGATCGAACAGATCATCAATTCTTGGTAAGGGATACTGATTCTTGATCGTAGCCTTATTCAGTTGATGATAGTCAATGCAAAGCCTCCATGATCCGTCCTTCTTTCGTATGAAAATAACAGATGCACCCCACGGTGACACACTAGGACGTATCAGTCCCAGGGCCAACAAATCCTTCAGTTTCATTTTCAACTCTTGCAACTCTGGGGTCAACATCCGATAAGGCATTCTTGCTATCGGTTCGGTCCCCGGTTTCAGGTCTATGGTAAACTCTAGTTCCCTTTCCGGCGGCATCCCAGGTAACTCCTCTGGAAATACGTCCACAAACTCTCTCACCATCGGAAGGTGTTCTAGACCCTCTACTACTCCCTTTTCATTTAACGCAAGGATCGCATAAAACTTGCACCCCTTGCGCATACTCTTCTGTAACTGTAAGGAAGAGACGAACCTCAGGGAAACTCCCTGGTTCCGTCCTACAATCACATGTCTCTTCCCTTCATCATCTACCAAGCTCAACCATTTTGTCTTACAGTTGAGTATCGCCTCATGCGATTCCAACCAATCCATACCAATCACAATGTCATAAGATCCTAAGATCATGACGTACAAGTTGACCCTCGTGAAAAACTCTCCCAGGTTAAGGGAACAACCCGTAACCTTTCCTCCAACCTTCTGTTTGGCTCCTGAAGCCATATCTACGAAGCTAAACTCGTCCTGTTCGACTTCCTTTACCTTAATCATTTTTAGCACTGCACCAGAAATGAAACTCTCAGTAGCACCTGGGTCTATCAAAATACTAAGGGTCTATTCAGCGATAGTACCTGTCGTCTCGATCATAGTCGACTGGTGCTCTGCCTGGAGGTTATTTACTGCTGCATGAATCCAATGGGCCTTGCCAATATCTCCCACTGTAGTGGGTCCGGCTGATCCGAACGCTCTGGTCCTCTCCACAGGACAGTCGCGCTGGTAGTGTGGCTCCCCACACATCCAACACCCCTTCTTCGGCCCAGTAGTCCTAGAACCCGAAGTAGAAGACGACGACCCACTAGCTTGGAACCCCGGTTTGTTCTGCTGAACATGCCTAAACTATTGTTGCTGCTGGCGACGCTGCTGCTAGTGTTGTGGTCCCCAATAAGGTGTCCGTTGCTGAGGAAGCGGTCATCGGGGTGTAGTGAAAGTGGATCCCCTCTGGAAGCCGCGATATCCCGACATATGTCTCGCTGGTGACTGGTGCTGCGACGTTCCAGATGAACCCTGCCCTGCTGGTCTCGCTGGAGTCCTAGTTTGACCCCCACAGATAAGCTCCTCCTCTGCTATGAGGGCCTTTTGGACAGTGTCGTGCAAGGTTTGAGGCATCAAGATCCTAACCTTTGCACGCACGCTACCATTAAGGCCAAACATGAACTTGTTGACCTTGAGCTTCTCAGTGTTAAGGTGCGGAGCATACCGGAGCATCTCCATAAAACGTGCCTCGTACTCGGGCACCGTATGACCTCCCTGTCGTAATGCATTGAACTCATTGAGTTGACACTCAATGAATTCCTCTGAAAGGTACCTCTCTCGGAACCGCTCCTCGAACATTTCCCATGACACGTCTTCAATGGCCATGTTCAACTATGGCAGGAGCATCTTCCACCATAGAAGAGCGCTCCCTTTCAGTTGAAAGACCACCATGCGGACCTTCATGTTGGAGGTATAATCGCGAAGTGCGAAGCACATCGCCATATTCTCCAACCATGCCTCGGCGGCGGCGCCATCCGGGGCACCAAAGAACTTAGGAAATTAAACCTTCTCGAGTTCATGGTGAATGCTACTTGTAACGGTCGGTGCACGCGATGGAACCTCAGCGGGTGTTGGCGCCCTGGCCTCATCTCTGTCCAATCGGTTGATCAGTGCCTCAGACATGCACTGAAAAGACCTCATCATCCCAACCACATCTCCAACTGCTATCTGCTCCTGTCTGAGAGCCTGCTCGCCTCCCTGGGGGTTAGACCCCTCAGGCGTGGATGCTACTGGAGGCGTCACGCCTCCTCCCCTAGCACCTCTGCGACGTCCTCTAACCATGATTACCTGCACGCACACAATCAACTCGATCAGCAACAGTATAATCAAATCAAATCATGTCATGGAAGCCGTATCGAATCCCAAGTCGCGGGTCGAACCGACTCTGATACCAAATGTAACGACCCTCCTCGTTACGACAACAACTCTGATAACAGGTGAAAATTTTTAATTTTTTTAATTTTTAAGGTGTGTGCGCGCGTGTAAAAAGGAACAGACACACTTGACTCTACGTTTCCACCCGACAACCAACCAGACGCAACCACGATGATCACAACAAGAAGACTTAAGGTGCACAACAAGTAACTGCAAGCAATAAATGACATACTGGGTTATGTACCATACGAACACAAATGGAAGAATCCATAGTAGTAGATTTTACTATTTCTACACAGGAAAGCAGGGCGTTTAGTCTTAGTTCTCTGCTCCGGAGAGAGAGAAGGTTAGATAGGCTCCTGACCGACTACTCAGGCAGAAACTAGTAATCTCCGTCAGGTGTGTCGCAAGAGTGGAAACCCTGCCTTTAAAGGGCCCGAGACTCTTGATACGGCACATGATTCTTTACACAAAAATAATCATACACACAGACTTATATACTAGGCTACATGGAGGTGTCTACATCCCGCCCAACACAAGCATACCACGCAATGAAATTACCACAGTCAAGCACAACAATAAGTAAATGAGCAACCACGTCCTCCACGGAAGCCGCAAGGCAAAAGGGCTCAAATAACGACCAACCAAAATAAGACAAGGTATTGTATACGAATCAACTGTGATTGATTACAGACCAATTACTCCATTTAAACTTCATTAACCAACGAGTACCTTTAGCATAAGGTAAATCCAATTAATCTCAATCCCCCATTTATTAAGTCATAAAATCTCAATTTTACTTAATTCAAGGACATTACAATTGTGTGCTATCGCTAACAGTGAAAATGATAATAACGTCGCCATGAAAGGATGCCCATAATACCTTTTATATCACAATGGCTTGCAATAATCACAATCATATTTCCTTACATAAAACATTACACCACTTTACCTTAACGTTACATTACAATGCATTACCTTACATTAACACTCCATTTCATTTCAATACATCCCAGTACATTACATTAGCACCTCACTTACAATTTCATTACATTGCGATTCATGACATTCCATCAAAATTATCTTTCATTAACATAACATTTCAGATAGAATAATAGTGACATTACTTTTATATGATTTCTAACACTAACTTTACCCTCTACATTATAGGGGAAAAACATTACTCTTACTATTTCAGAAATAATAATTACCATAACATTACCCTTCCATTGACATTGTAAATTATTGTTACAATGCATTTAAGATAGGATAGAAACAATCACATTTAAAATAAAGTATATAAAAAAAAAAATCAAATTTATGATAGGATAAAAGCAATTATTAATCATGGACCAATCAATATTATGTATTCAATTTAAGATAGGATAAAAACAATTAAAAATAAATAAATTAATAAGACATTCATAATAACCTACATCCTTAAATATAAGTCATGTTAATAGGATGCATTTTAAGAGAAATCAATCTTGTGTCATTCCAAATAAGTAATCAGATTTCTTTTGCATTTTTAATTCTTAACTACTACTTTTTTTTGGTTAATTATTTCACAATTTTATTTATTGATAATAAAAAAATTAACTTTATTTTATAGCTATAAAGATTTTTAACAACAATTTCTTAATAACTTATGATCTATATCATATTTACAATCAATATGTAAAACTCTTAAATCTGAAGATTCATCTGAAAACAAGAGATAATATCTCTTCTCTTATCCTAACAAGGCTTCTGAATATTGAACGTAAATACGACAAAATAATTACCACTAAAGTACCAATATGATTTCTTGGAAAATACATTTCCATACTCAAAACTTATTTTAGTTTTATTCCACTATACACTAACATCTACCATGTTGTGCATAATTAAAGCCGCTTGCCAACAAATAAATCTTAGTCTCATTTTATTTTTTGTTACTAGTATATGACAAGGGTTTAACCGTAACATTTCTCTTGGCGTTAACATTCCACAACAAATCATCGCATTGAACCTGGCATTCTATAATTACAATATTTATGTTAATTTCCCTACATAACAGTTCTGAAGCAATAGAAGTGGGAGGATTGGTGGCCAGTCCAATTTGCCCATTTAAGAATGGGAATCGGCAACCACAAAAATATATAAACCAGATGACTGTGACTAAACAATGTAAAATAAAAGACTCAACTACCAAGGTACCACCGCTGCCAATCAGTAAGAAGACACACCCAGCATTCGGCAATGTAGAAACGTTCATAGGGATGTAAATACGCCCATAGCAAATGTAAAAAAAATTCCCACGGAAAAGTAAAAACACCCACAATGAAGTAAATACGCCCACAGCAAAATGTAATTCACCCAAGGCAATGTAAAATCGCCCACAGAGAATTAAATACGCCCACAGTAAAGTAATACACCACAACAAATTGCAAAAATGCCCATGGCAATGTAAAATCGCCCACAAAGAAGTAAATACGCCCACAGTAAAGTAATACACCCACAACAAATTGTAAAAACACCCACAGAAAGGTAGAACGCCCACGGCAAGGTAAAAATGCCCCCAGAAATATAAAAATGCCCAGCGAAATGTAAAAACGTAGACAACAAAAATGCAAGGCACAGCGGGAGATCGTACAGATCCAAGGAAGGTCACAGAAATCCATCAACAATCATTCATCCAAGCTATAACAAAAATTCAGTCATGAACTAAAAATCAGTTTACCCATTTAAAACACATGCAGATCTAACCATATATCCAAATGCCTTCTACTCTACCAGAAATAAAATCATATCGTTGCCTTTCGCCCGCTTCGGATCACGTCCCGCGCTCTGTGCCACGTCCCGCGCTCTGTGCCGCTCCCGCTCGTCAACCGTAGAGACCTCACCGGTACCTCCCAGCCAATCGCTAGGGGTACTCTGCTTCCCCCTTAGCCCCCCGAGCCGCAAAGGGGCCACACAAATCCAGAAGGTATGCCTAACTTCCTAGCTCGCCTCGCAAGGCTAAGCTACCAATCCAATACAAGCTGAGAAAATCCCAACTCCTCACAAGAAATCAGTCAAGTCACAATTCGGCAGCGTAACATTACACTCACAATCAATCCCCTCCTTCCTCATTCCCATTTTCTTTTATAGAGTTTTGAGACCCACCAACTTTCCCTAATTCACATTTTAAATTAAATTTTAATAAAATATTTCAAAAATTCTCCAACGCACAAGTGTCGTCCATCCCCCTCTTTTCTCCAAAAATAGTTTCTTTAATTTATTATTTGTCTCAAATCCCTCACCCACCTAGAGTCACTCCTAAATTTACTCCTAGGTGTTCCTAGATCCCCTTACATGCTTTTAGTAAATTTCCCGAAAATGAAGTTGCTAAATTTAGTTCATTTTAGAAAGTTCTTAATTGCAGATTCCTTACTATGTTGACTTTGCTCTTTTTTTACCCTATGTCCCCTTCTTTCCTTTATTATGTTTCCTTTATTACTTAGTTTCCCTATTTTTATTATTCCCTTCCTTTTTAAAACCAAAAAGGTAAATGCGCTAATTAATCTTTTCATTTATTATTTATTTAATATCATTTGTTCTTTCACAAGTTAGGAATTAATTTCTTCTTTGCAAATTTTTAAATCCCTTAGTTTAATTAAATCCTTACTCTCTTCATTTGCCCCAAGAATTTTATGAAGACCCAACTATTACCTAAGTGGGTTTTTGTTTAAATTGTTATTTTTATTCCAGGGTCCTTTTTCTTAAGGTTAGACTAAATTTTTACCCTAAAAAGTTTTAGACTTAGGACTTAGATTCTGAACTTGGCGACACTTGGTTAGGGAAGTTGTTTAAGGATTTATTAAGGTGTTAATGTCTTAGGGCCATTTAGGTTTGTTTCCTTCATCAACATCAATGCGACGTGCCCTTCAGGACGCACCACGTGCTCCAAGGGTGCCACTCGCCTCATTCGTTTCCTTTGCGCGACGTTCCCTTTGGGATGCACCACGTGCTCCAAGGGTGCCACTCGCCAACTTGTGTTTCTTTTGCGCGACATGCCCTTCAAGATGCACCACGTGCTCCAAGGGTGCCACTTTCCAACTTGACTGATTGGTATACATCTATAACCCCTGGAGTCAACACTCCACCATGTGAACTTGGGGATACTAAGGGCTCTAAGGAATAAGGCCCCCACATTATTGTGCGCCCCTTAGAATCATCGTGAGCGACTGTCGCAGTCTTCCCTCACGGCATCGTGGATCCTCTCGAACTAGGTAATCGTGAACCTACAGTTCGAGCCACGACGGGAGTGCTAGTAGGCTGTGGCAGGGCTGTTTTCCACACCTCTCCCTCAACCTCTCTGGAAATCGTGTGTGACCCCTTTACTCCATATGTGTGTCTGGTCAGCAAGCTATCGTCAGCCTGCATCATCAACAATCGTGTCAGAACATGTCAACATCACATCATCAAATCAATGAAATATCAAAGTAAATAAATCAACCCAAATAGCACACTCCCTGACTCAATCCGGAGTCCAAGGGGTTCCACCGATGCCTCTGCATCTTCAAGGCCCAAAACCCTGCACACTCAATAAAGCTGAGTCAAAAGCACCTGTCTACGTCAAAGCAGTAAAACATCATGTCAACTATCATAACGCATCATAATCAAGGATAAATGTTTTAACATCATAAAAGTACAGATCACTTGCGAGCAAGTGTCCTCGAAGAATAAGTTTTCTCAGTGCACCAGAGCGAGATGTTACAAATATAATGCTAGTAATCTCCTTGGTCACATTTAAAGTTTCAACAAAATTTTCAAAAGGAGATAAAATCTTCAAGGTAATCACTACCAAATATTGGACTTGTAGCAACTTATCATTTGTTATGGAAAAATTTATTAACATCATAACCTCTCTATTCTTCAAGTGAAAGACTTATTTCCCATTCTCATTATCAGAGTTTCTCCTACCCTTTCCTGTGACCAATCCTAACAATCCATTGCATTGGAATATGGTAATCATATGATACTTCTAGACATTGAAATTGTGACCATTGGACTTCTTACTAGGGTTCAAGAATATATACAAGAAATGCACTAGTTTTTATCAACAAATAAATTCCAAGCACCAATGGAATAATTTAACTGATCCCAATAAATCAAAATTCACTTCCAAAACTTAGTTGTGTAGACACATTTCTATACCACCTGACACTATACCTGGTGATGCCACATTGGAATCAATCCAACGCCACCATTATCTTGTTGGGTTTTAGTAGAAGTTTTTTGTTTGTTTAATTGACTCTAGAAAATAATTTTTTGTGTAAAAAGTTCAATTAAAATTTCTATTGTAATTCTAAATTAGAAACATAGTGTCTTGAACTTCATAAATTTTACCTCTTTCCTAGAGTTTCCCAAATATAGTCCCTGAGAATTCACATTCTTAGGGATGATATGAAATATAATAAAACAATAGAAAAAGTAGATTATATTTCACTTCTTAACAACCGTAATACACTAGGCAATTCAAGAGAAAATATATCAATCTTATGACACAAGTTTCAACATTCTAGAGCAATATTATCATGCATAAACTAGATCCGAAATTCACTTTCTGTCATTGATGGTGTTATAGGACATACAAGAAAACATGTATTTTTCATATCTATCTTCATTGACTAAGGGAAGTTCAGGTAGAATAGAGGAAAGCGAGACATCTAGTAGGTCTAATAGGTGGAGATCAACTAGAGGTGAGAAGATCAGAAGAAAATTCCATAGACACATGGAATTTTTTCTTGAGAAAGGGGGATCATGTTATTATGAACCTGAGAGCATAGATGACATTTAGGTGCCATTGAGGTACAAACATATAGTGAAACGATGGGTACCCAAGGATCTTCCTGAAATAAAAAATGATTTTTGTGTAAATGAAAGGATATACCGGATTTCTCCATCATCATTACATGGTTTGGGGATATTTTCCATGGATGGCATAAAGGTTTATTATGATGTATTAACTGAATTGATGGATTACATCGAACCCTATTATATCTACAAAAATTGGATACAAATAGTACAATATACAAAAAGTATGCGAAGATATGGCTTGGTTACAAATTATATACAACTAAAAGACAATGATCAAAATAAAGTAAGACCAAAAGAAGCGGGAAATATTGCAGGGTTTATAAACAATTCATGTCCTGCAACCACAAATAAGTGACCCAATTGTGTATTTGAGGGGCATGAAGGAAAACCTTTATTTGTATGTGCAATAAAATCAATAGCTGCAAGGGGAGAGTTATTGATTAATTACAATTTGAATAGAATATATACAAATATTTATATTATGAGGGTGATATGTATACTAATTTACTCAACCTGTAAGCAATGACTCTTATATTTTATGATTTTCATTATGTTCTTTATGGTGTTAATCCATTTGGAGAACTTTGATCTATTTACTCAGTGTGGGCTATTTTTTTTATCAACAATAACATTCCTCCTTGGATGTCAATAAAGAGGAAGGATTTCACATACATTTGAATTTATTTCTCATGATAATGATCACGGTTCTAATTTTACTGTAATGTGGTAGGATAATCATGGTAAATCGAAAGCAACCTCATAATAGGTAAACGAACAACAATTTTCGAATTGCATTTAATGTGCATTTTATTTATGTGGCGATCAATTATTTTATTTGTTTACATAAATGAATTATCATTTATTTTGTTTAATATGTAGTCAACGGGCCATGATGTTGATGATGATTCGCTCTATGAAAGAGATTTGTATGAATCCCTTGATCCTATGGTTTTAATTAAAAAAAATATCAATAAAGGAAACAAGGAACTGGCTCACTTGTTAGATATTCTAGATCAAACTCCTCAAGTCGAAGAAAGGATCAGAGAAGTTATGACAAGGCTTAAGACATATAAGGTAGTAACCATAATTTCAATTGGCTTTATTTTTATGTCATAATATAACTCATGAAAGGTTTATTTTTAACTTTTACATTATCTAAAAGAAAAAATGTTTTCTTTCGTATATAGATATTTTTGGATCCTGTTGACCCCGACATGCATGGTGTCGATAGTAGTGGTGTTGCACGGATGCCACAAGGTCCCGACACATGCCCTCGTAAACCTGGAAGGACACAACTATTCATATCTCTACCTTCCAGGCAATTTGGTGGGAGCCACGACACACACACTTAGGAAGTGGCCACATAGGTAGGCTCTGGAGGTGGTGACAAAGATGAGGGTGATGATTTGACCAACTATATGGTTGCTTTTCCTAAAGAAATATGTGTGACCATCACGAGGACCCTTAAGGAGAAATTATGGTCAACGAGGAAGGACTTCCATTAAAGCAAGTTAAAGTCCTAGGTAATTTTTAAAATTTTAATTGTTACATGTTCTCTATGTAGACAAATATAAATCATCTAAATTATTATTTTTAAATTTATAATCATATAATCTTTTTTCATGTAGATAACAACGATTTTTATAGGTCCTTGGAGAATAATGTGTTTCTGATTTTTCATCCCACCATTTGGGATAGGTGAAATTCCTATAATTCCAACCTCAAAAATGAATTGATGGATTATCTTGAAAGCCTTTTTGATGTAGACACATTTAATAAGACCTTGGCCATCGTCACAGCAGGCCAATATTTAAAATATACGTGAGAAACACATAGAAAACACTTGAAATAAAATGATAGGTATGAGCATCCTTTGATGATTCCAGAGAGGGAGTGGAAGACCCTCACTGAGGACGCAAAATAAAATAAATTGACAGATGAACGAAAAATACCCTTTGGTCCCAAAAGGTAAATTAGAATTCCAATTCAATACCTTCAATTTTTTTTAGATGTAAATAAAAGTGTGGTATATATTAACATGCTTGAAAATTTTGATGACAGGTTGACTGACACGTCAAAGGAAAACATTCCATTCTTTTTCCAACCTTTTAATTCACTTTTAACCATATGTCTCTTTCCCGCAGCCTTACATTAAGACCATCTTCAAAATTACATATGAGTTTAGATCTATTATTTTCCAAAGAATTAATTTTAGTATTTTGAGTGAGTTTATGATTAAATATTGGAAAAATAACATGTTTTCACTTATATATCAAAGTGGGATGAGTTCTATGATGTTTATAGGTGTATTTTAATACTTCAACCAAATCATATGATGGAATAGAATAAAGCCTATTTTCACATCAATTTCCATTCTCTAGTTTTAGATGTAAAGTGTTTTAGAGTAGTGTATGATGTTATGGAATAGTCTTTACTTCTCTCTTAAGAGAATTGAGATCACTCCAAATGGATCAAGGAAACATTTTATTTCATTGTAAACAATTGTGAATATTGGTATGTATATATGTTTGTTTTTGTTGTAAATATTTCAATAGATTTATATCTTAGGTATTGGGGAATTGAGAGTGATGTGAGGGGGGGGGAGGGGTCATAAGCGATTCCACCTTCACATGGTTGGCCATGTTCAGTAGAGAATAATTTATGGGAGTCATTTAATCTTGGAGAAAACCTCCCTTGATCCAATGGAGAAACAACAAAGTCAATGTTGACTTCGTTGTTGCTACTTCAGATCAAGGGAGGTAGTGTAATCAAATTTTAGATGCGTTGCTCCAACAAATTATTCTTGAAACCAAGGGGACTGCATTCAGGTATGTTATAACACTCTCATAAAAAATTGTCTTAGAGTAAATAATGCGCTACAAATATGACTATTATTGATTTTGTAGATATTTATGGAGCTTGAATGATTTTGACAGGTACTTTAAGATCTTTCTTCATCAAGTGAGGGGATCTCAAGACAAACATAGATTCATACAACTGAAGATAAACATGCGGGGGAAACCATTCCAATTGTGTCGACCAATTCATCAAATCATGTGTGATTGGTCCTTTCAACATAGTTTATATAGCCATCAATTTTGGTTATGTTTAATGTTTATTAATTGCTATGTGATTATTTATTAATGAAGGGTTTGCTATGTGATAATTTATTGAGATATATCATTTGTTTAGTACTTGTCATGTTCTCTCATTGCATCCAGTAATGGTAGATACAAGTCCATTTATATTGAGCGAAAGAAACCTTAGGTTCCTGTAGGGATTGATGAAGTGTTAGTTCATGCATCTACTGTTAGGGAATACATTGGAATGGATATTACTCTCATCACTAATCTCAAGAGCATGAAGATTGTAAAGACATTGTGATAAAAAAAATTGTACTTTGCAACAAGGTGTTGAAGAATCGACATTCAATATTGAACGTATTTCCTTGACGAATACTTCATATAATGTAAATATGTTTATGAATCGACGTTGAAGGTTGATATGATTAATGGTATAAGTATGATTTTATTTTGTGTGTATATTTTGAAGGACTCTTTGAGGAAGAGAAAGAAATAAAAAAAATTATGTGAGAGTCATCACAAGAGTTTAATTTGTTTTTTGTTTTACTTTAATTTTAAAAAATTTGGATTCACAAGATCATTGTCATTGGTTCTCACCCACTCGCACTTCTTAAAACCCTCACATTTTGTTGTAGTTTCACTTTCAAAATAAAGTTTGTTTCTTCACCTTCGTTATGCAGGAACATTTTCTATAAATGCATGCTAAGAAACTTGCCATTTTTTCTTTTCAAACCTGTATATGCATTTCGGTTAATAGATCAACAAGAAAAAATATAGTTATTTAAATTTCTCTCTCTCTCTCTCTTGTAATGTCAAAATCCAGTCCTTTCACTTCCAACTGTCCTATAAGAACATTTTGGAATCCTTTAGTAGTTCACCATAAACATCGGTAGCATTTTTGCAGACTTAGTAAAAGCAATATGGACAACATATCTGATCACCCTTACAACATGTTTAAATATGATATTTCCTATGAGACTTGGGTGGCTGCAAAGAAGGAATGCCCTAACACTTGTGGGTTCATTTGGCATTGAGATATAACCTTTACATTGTTGATCCTTCACTTTTGTTGAGCGCCCTCCCCCCATGTACACATGCTTTAGATAGGTCTAGTCATTTCAACAATTATGATAAAGCATCATGTTTGGATCTTGGTGTATGGATTCCCTCACTTACATGGCCACTTTTGGCACATGTATTTATTATTGACATGTTTGATTTCTATGTCCAATTAGATCTAACTATGTGCTTAGACCTCATTTCAAGGGCCTTTCTATACTTACAACATAAAAGATACCTAATGTATGAGCCCAAAATATAGGAAATAATGATATTATTTCTTTTGAGGTCTTTGCACATGAGAAAAGGTGAAAATATGATACACCAATCAATCCAAAAATAAATTAAGTAGGAAACACTCTTGACAACCTGTAAAAATGAGCAAGTCCTAGCAGTAGAAGGACAACACGTATCTGGTTCCGAGAGGCTATCCTTGCTGGATGGTTTCTCCGGATACAACCAAGTTTTGATGTCTCCACCAGACCAGTTGAAAACTACTTTCCGTACCCCGTGGGGCACTTATGCTTATCGTAAAATGCCCTTTGGATTGATTAACGCCGGTGCTACCTTTCAGAGAGCAATGGATATTGCTTTTAGAGGCTTGATCAATCACTCCGTAGTAGTCTACCTAGATGATGTGACTATTTATTCGAAAAACAAAAATGATCATCTAGCTCACCTCCGAGCTGTTCTACTACAATGTCATAAATACGACATCTCCCTGAAACCTAAGAAGTCCATTTTCGCAGTAGAACAGGGTAAACTGCTAGGTTTCATTGTGTCTAGTGATGGAATGATTATTGACCCTGCGATGACTCAAGTCATTGCCAAACTTCCCCCACCGACCTCCAAGAAATCCATGCAGTCCTTCCTAGTCCAGATCAATTTCGTGAGAAGATTTGTCCCCAGTTTCTCCGAAATGGTCAGACCTCTCCAGAACCTGATAAAGAAGGACACCCAATATCA
>ML786908.1:515599-532621 GCA_009831015.1 Picea engelmannii | reverse complement strand
TTTGTCCATAATGTATATTTGTGAATAAAGAATGATCATAGCTGATAATTAAGTAGTTGATTTGAGTTATTATAATCATAGTTAGTATCTTGTAAATATATAATAGTTAGTAGTTTATAGTTAGATTAGTATAGTTAAGTTTAATTTGTTTTATTAGTTTCTAGTTTCCTTAGTTTAGATTATTTATCTCAGATCACATTCTCTTTGGTTTCCTTACAAGACCTCAGAGCGGCCAACGGAGCTGTTAAACTCGTCAGGGTGGTCCATACCAAACGGCTTGGGTTATTTAGACAACCCCGGACCGGTTCCACTCTTCCAGTTGACGGATGGACTGTTTCGCCCGTCAACACATTCTTGTAGAAAAAAATTGAGTAGTAAGTTGCTTGGAGATAAAAACATTTAGTCAATGCTTCATTAGTGAAACTTTTTGTGGTATGAAGCAAGGAAACTCCTTGTTACTATTAAAGGATTATGAGAATAGGAAATTTTTAACATCAATGAGAGAAATATTGCATCACTATTCATCTGATTAATATATCCCTGTTTGAGAGATAATTATGGATCAACTTGTTTATGACTGTTTCACCTACAAGTACTCTAGATATTAATGATGACATACATTCCAATCAGTGTGATTATGGAAATAAATTGTATATCCCATCCAATTTGGATTCCTTGGGGCATGCAAAAGATTTCTACAGGAGTAAATATTCCAATGTTTAAAACTTAGTGAAGAAAGGCATGTTCAAGGAATATTAAATTATATATTTGTTTCCCTTCATTAGCCAAAATTGTCCTCTATGGGTCCAATCATCAAAACAACATTTACGTGGGCACTCTTATAGCATGTTCCAATTCTATAATTCTTATTTTCCTACCCTAATTTTGAAGCACCTTCCTTATATTCATTGAGTAGACCAGTAAGATAAGAATAAATATTGGGTACTTTTCAGTTATGTTTCTTCTTGTTGGTCATGTTGCTCGTCATGTTGTTGTTCAGATTGCTCTGAGGTTGTTTTTTATTCTTATCTTACTGGTGAAACATGGTTATTATTAATGTTGCAATGATCAAACACAAGGGTATAAAGGGTATTATTGATGATGGTTTGGTAAGGAAGGATTCTAGGGTTCTCAAATGCTCTTGGGAAGAGCACTTAACCCCAAGTAGGAGCCAAATGTTACCCACTGTGTCGTTGGGCATAAAACAATTTCCATAGTGATGATGACATTGTGTAATGGTTATCCTATTCCTCATCGATTGTGATAACAATGAGATTCCTACCCTAAACCTCTTTGATACCATTTTGTTTGATTTTTTTTTAAACACCTACATGTCGTCGGTCTTCCAATGTCCCTAGCATCGTTGATATAACATACACGTCGGAAGACCGATGTTACCTTATGTCAGTCTCTGATGTTCCTAGTGTCACTATCATGGCATCAACATCACTGATATAACATCTATGTCGGAAGACTGACATTACCTTTTGTCAGTTGTTCGATGTTCCTAGAGTTGTTGTCATGGAATCAATGTCGTAAGTGAAATTTCGATGATATAGCATAGATGTCGGAAGATTGATGTTACCCTTATTCGACTGCCTGACGTGCTTAGCATCACTATCATGGCGTCAACATCACAAGTGAGATGTCGCTAATATAACATACACATCGGAAGACCGACGATATGTGGCATCGCAGGTGAGATGTCCTAGTGTTGTTGTAGTGACATCCATAGTGGGCTTGGATAGTGAAGTCTGAGACAACACGTGTCCGCATGAAATGTCACAAAAAATATGATGTCTGTGTCGTCGGAAAACTAATGTGATGTGAAACGATGTTTGAGGGGGTCTAATGTTTGTCGGTCTACCAAAAATATAAAGTGGCAATTTCTATGAACACGTCATCGAAATTTGACCCAAATGTACTAGTGGCTCATTCATAAGAATATGATTACAATGAGGCTCAAATCCCTTTTACATCAAACATGAATTCCAAAACCCTAGATTTCCAAAAAAACCTAACCTTAGGAGATGAAAACCTAACCCTAGGATATGAAGTGACAAAATTCATTATTGGATGTATGGGATGACCTGGGTTCTACCTTAGTTCTCCAATAAAACCCCAGAAACCATCGGCCCCTCTGGTAAACTAGAAGGAAACAGTGCACACAGAGTGCACAACACAGTCTCACCCAAGATGGCTTATGGGCGACTTCAGGAACCAAATGTATGCAGTCATGCAAGGGATGGAACTCATGGCGATGTTAGGCATATTATTCTTCTACTTCAACATTCATCATTATACCATATCATCTTTCAAATATACCATTCATTTAACCTTAACATTCATTCTGCATAACTAATCTAGTGTGTACTGTAAAATAACTCTAACAGATTCATTTATTTATCCATTCATTCATCATAATAAGCATTGAAACACATAAGAGGAACCATTCCACATAATGACACAGTATTTTACCATGGTTCAACTCCCCCTGGGATGCATCCATGAATATTTGGAATCATGTGCTTCTTTATTCATATTCAACAAAATAGTGCGTTGTGCCCATTACACCATAAGTTGGTGATACTTCATGAGGATGAACAATGTCGCACCAATCTCTACATCTTGTGACCTGACCCTCAGTTACAATTCATAAGTCTTCAAGTATGAGATCCACGAATCTCCACCAAAACTAATATTGCAACTCAAAATAAAAATAAAAAGACTCAAAAGTAAACTCAACTTCCCCAAAAACAGATGATAGGTGATCTCCTCATATCTTACAATGCCTATTTATACTAAAAAAATGTGGGTTAAACCCACTACAATAATTACCAAAACCCTAACCCTATTGGATTAGTCTTTTCCACATATCAACCTCATGTGTATGGTTGGTCCTCAAAGCAATTGTTCATTCCTTTGAATCTTCTTTTCCTCGTGCTACTTTTCCTTCTTTCCTGGCACGTGCTACTTCTTTGGTCCATCCCTTAGCTTCCTGCTTCATTTGCTACACTCTTCCTTATTCCTTGAACATTTCTCCCCAAATATATTGCTCCAACAAGCCCCCAACACTTATATGTGGCTTGTATCGAGCCACTTAGCAAGTGTTTTCATCTCTGACAGACTTCTCTAACTTATGGAATCTTCCTGAAATCTCTTCAACATGAGTCTTCACCTGTGTGCTATTTTCAACAATAGACTCCACAATCTATGCAATGATATTCTATTTGAGTATTTCTTCATCTTCCAACTTAATGTTTTCCATATATCCCTTAGTTGTATCCATCTCTGTCAACATGTTCTTTGCATCTTCCTGCAATGGCTCCAGTTGAGAATGCTTGAACTTCTTTTCTGTTTACACCTTCTTCAATTATGCTTGTAAATTATTTAACTCTTGTGCGCTCCTAAGACTATATTGTGTCTTCATTGCCTTTTTATTTTTCTTCAAATCCTATATGGTTGCGTTGACTCCTTCTTCCTTCTATTCTAATGCCTACAAAATTTCATCCTCCTGCAGACTTGTCCATAGTTGTGCACTTTTTTCGTATAACTCTGCAACTTCCTTGATACTCTACGACATGTTCTCCATCTAGTCGAACATCTCCTTCTCTCATTGTGATCTAATTTTTGGCGATGTGCTTGGTTTAATTTTTTCCATTAATTCCATCATGTGACTTTTATAATCTTCCATTGCCTGCGCTTTATTCCCAATTTTCTCCTCAATTTGTAAATGTGCCCCTTCCTGTGCACTGTCTTGAATTAACTTGAATAGTTCTTCTACACATTTCTCTATCTGGACAATGTGTTTTTTTTCCCATCCTTCTCAATCTATACTTCATTGAGGGTTATCTTCAGTGTGTCCTTTATGTCCTTTTCAACTCTTAACTCTGTCGCATCCGTGCATGCTCTTGATTGGATCTCTTGTGCCACTATAACTTGCAACTTATATAGGGTTTTGGTTCAGACCTTTGACAGCGCTACATCCAAGTGATCAATGTATTTCATGACATTATGCATTATCTCCTCATCTATCTGTAGCATGTCCCGAGTGATCACAAACGTTTCACTACCCAAAACTATAATCTGGATCGTCTCTTGTGCATGCACTATCTTTTCCTGAATAATATATTATCAATGCACCTTTCCATTCTGGTGTGATGAATCCAATTGTAATTTTTCCATAGTTTCCTTAACCTATATTAGTTTCCTAATTATTTCTTCTCATTTCTTCTCAGCATCGTCCCACAACTCTGCTTTGTAGTCCTACACCTTCTCAACCACTAGTTCAACATCATCCTTTGCCAATGTCATCTATGGGACTCTTTTGTACGCCTTAATTTTTTTCTATGGCCTCTTTCTTGTAGCACGATCCTATTCATTGACAAAGTTTTTTTCTGAACTGATGTTGTGGGTATTTCTATATCCAGGATATCTCCTCCTCCTCCTCCTCCTAGTTCCTCATGTGTACAAACAATTGTTTCCTTCTGTGTGATCACATTAGTATTCTTATGTTGTTATCCTCCATTTCTCACTCAAGTATGGTCCTTATAATATGATTATGGCTTAGGAATGTTCTTTTGTTGTCTTAGTTTCCACACTATCACCTTCCCTTCAATATACTTTGTGCGCTCTGTAGCCTTCTTGGTGTTTGCTGCTGGATTGTTGGATTTATGTGACATGCCATTTTCTATTGGATGCTTCCATTTTCTTCCTTTATTCAAGGTCACTAGTATCTTCCATTTACCTGGAAAATATTTTATATCCCATTGAACTTCCTCTCCAGTGATGCAACACCTCATCTGCAACCAATTCATCTTTGGGTCTCTTTTGGCCTGAATCCATACATTTTTCCTTGATACCTAAATTTTTTCTATATCCTTGTGTTCCTCCACTACTTCTGGTGGTATCCTCCATGTTTCAACCACATTTTCATGTATTTCCTCCAAATACATTGCAAATATACTAGAGTTTGCCTTCCTTTCTTTTGGGGCTGAAGTGTGCCACAATGTTGCATATTGTGTTGCGTGACACTTTCTTATCCTTTGAAAAAACATGTTTTATTTAGGGTGTTTTATCCTACCAATGCTATAAGTATGATAAACCAAGATTAATGGAACTATGTGGCTAAGTCTTGTTCATCTTTGAAATCATCCAAAAACAAGTTCAATAAGTATGGACTCTAGTTAATTAAAGTCGCCTTTGCACACTGCGCAGATGTTGTAATCACCCATGTTGGTGCTTCTTCCTTTTAACACTTCCTTAGCAATTTGCATGCCATTAACTTCATTTCCAATCTTGCCATAGGTTCACTGATCTTATTGATTATAATTTTTTGTGACCCTCTCACTATTCCATATGTGTACTTCATCTCCTATGCTAGCATCTTATCCTTAGTTTTATCATCCAGATATTGTTTAGGTTTCTCTCCATCAGTTGGAAGACCTGTGATATTGACAATCATATCAATATTGATTGATATTGTCCTATATAACCACATAAAACCCCCATGTTCTAACACCAAAAATTGTCTGACACAATTACTCACATCCTTGTTGCACCCAAAATGATGGATTTTTAGTAGGTTCATTATCACTGTGTTGTATAACCCTGTAATCCATTACTTTGGTTGCAATATTGGAACTCCCAATGCACTGATATTTTTTCTCTCCATGTCTACCTGTGGATCAAATTCATGGAATTTATTTCTTTCGGTTACATCATGGTATGCATACCTTAGTTTCTCTACACATCCTAAAATGTTAAGAAGCATTGTCACCCCTTCTAGTATGTGTGGTAGTGCTAGTGTGACTTATGCTTTCTTGTGTAATGACCTATGTATTGGATATAATCCTTCCATTTTTCTGTTGCGATGGATGGCCCTACTTCTTGGTGCACATCCTCTTCTTCCTTTGTGTTAGAATTTGGTTCACATGTAACATTTTCCACTTGCACATGTTATTTTTTTTTGTTGTACTATCTCCATGATAGGTTTTTGTACTGGTTCGGTCTCTTCCCTAGGCTCGTCTGAATCTGTTGTTTCATCATTTTTGTCGTTTGTATTTTGTGGTGCTCCCTCACCCAATTGTTGTGCAGTTTTCTATGCTTCACTGGGGATTTTCTCTTTATCCCTTGGATCCACATTCGTTTTCCTAGCGACATGTTCCTGTTCTTCAATAAGTGTTGGGCTTACTGGTTCAAGTGATCGAATCGCATCCACGTCTATGACTCCCACTTGATGACTAGTTTTTTCAACTTATGGTACTTTCTCCTATGATGATCTTGTGTTGTTGCGGGTTTTCCTTGTCATTCGACTGGGTGCTCCAATATTCAGTGGTGCCATATGGAAAATTCTTGAATCTACTACTTTGAATTGTTGCTGAAAAATATGGGGATACTTGGTTTTTCTATGTTTTTTCTCATCTTTACTTCCTTAGTTCTCATCTTCTCCAAGTCACAATGAGGCTTACCTTTCAATTTTCCTACTTTTATAAGTCCTGTCATAAATTCTTTGTCTTATCCCAACATTTTTGTTCATCGCCTTTTTTCTTTTTCCGACCACTTTTTGTTTCATCATACCGTGTTCACTTTTTATGTCGTGCAATGTCTTCATGTTATGCCATACCTCTTTCTAGCTTCTTCTTTACATTGTATTCTTCACCTTTATGTTGACCAGTTGTCCATCTACCTACTTCCTTTTGGATTTTTCTCATTTTTCTACTTTTTTATTCATTTTTCTTCTTTTAACTCCTATTATATACAATATGTACAAGTCTAACTTATGTGTTGCAAATACTGGGAGTTAGTAGGTCCATTTTCCCTATACAATTTTAGTCAACTACCATTCACCATTCCTTGAATCTCTTTTCCTATTAAATCCTACAGCTTCACAATGCCTCCATTTGTGACGGAGTTTATCTCATATGGCCTTAGCCAATGCATTTTGAATTTTCCTGGGTGCTACAAGTATTTACTCTCATAGAGGAGAATCAGATCCCCTTCCTTAAATTTATTCTTCTTGATGTGTCTATCATGTTAGGCATTGTCCTTTACTTTCTGTACTTCCTCATGGAAACCAACTATGATCATGTCTTCTTCCAATTCCATGAGTTGATCCAATCTTTGCTTCACTGCGCCTCTTTCTATCATGTTTGTAAACGCTGCAATGCGCAAACTAGGTATTAAATACTCCAAGGGAACTACTGATTCCTGTCCATACACCAATATGAAAGGTGTATGTCCTGTTAGCTTCTTGCATGAATTTATGTAATCCCATAGTATTGTTGGTACCTGCAAATCCTAGTCATTCTTGTTCACATTACAAATATTGGTTAAAGCATTTTCCAATATCTTGTTAAACACTTCCACTGTGCCATTATCCTGAGGATGATATGGAGTGCTCTTTTGATGATGTATCTCAAATTCTTTAGTCATTTCCTATATTGTACTGTTAATAAAATGATTCCCCTGATCACTCATTAGAACTCTAGGGAATTCAAATCTTGTGACTACATGTTCAAATCAGACGTGTGTTGCAGTTTCTATGCTGCAATCATTCACTACTGCTACTTCATCCCATGTGGTTAAATATTTTTTCATTTTAATAATATACCTTTCTCCTAATCTTATGGCTGGTGGATTAATTGGTGCTACAAAATATACTTCCTACTTGTCAAACACTTTCAAAGTTGCTTGAGTTCTTAATGACATCGCATCCCTCCTAGATGACTTTCCAACCCTTTGACAGACATCACAATTCTGAGAATACTCCTTTGCATCCTTGTGAACTATTGTCCACCATAATCATGCATGCAATATCATCTTCAGAGTAGCCTTCCCTGCATAATGTCCTCCATCTATTCCTTCATGTGCTTCTGCTAATATGATATGCCTTTCATGCTCCATAACACATCTCCTCAAAATGTTGTTTGCACCAAGATTATACAAATGACCTGCAATCAATTGGTAGTCTACAAATCTGACTACCAAGTTCTTCTTCTGCGCAATATTAAATTCCTTTGGGGCAAATCCTGTACTCAAAAATTCAATAATGTCAGCAAAATATTCATCAACAATATGTACTGGAAATAATTGTGCATCTAGGAAACTATCTTCCAAATTGCTTGGTTCTTCTCCATTAGTTATCCTTGACAGATGATTTGGTCTGGCATTCAAACTTCCAGGCTTCACCACAACTTCAAAGTCAAACTCCTAAAACAACAATAACCATCTACATATTCTTCCCCCTAACACTAGCTCATTGACCAAATATCTAAGATCATAGTGATATGTAAACATATTAAAGTATTTTCATAACAAATAATATCTAAACTTATGCAATGCATATACCATAGGTAATCCTTCTGTTTTTTTTGTATTGTAGTTATTCTTTGAATCTGACAGCTTCCTGCTAGAAAATGAAATATGGTGATCTATATCACCTTCTCCTGGTTGTGTCAATACTTCTCTAAGTGTTATTGAATATGAATCCACATGCACATTAAATTATTTTGACTAGTATGGAAACACTATAATTGGCGATGTCACCATTTTCTCCTTCAAAATATCCAAACTCTCATGGCACTCCTCATTCCATTGATACTTGATGTCCTTTTCCAACAATTTTCCCATCGACACAGTAATCTGTGCATATCCCCATATAAAATTTCTATAATACCCTATATGACAAAGTGTACTTTTTAACTCACGCACTGACTTGGGTGGTTGTAAATTAACTATTGCAACATTTTTGGCAGGATCAACCAACAAACCCTGTTTACACACCACATTCCCTAACAAGATTCCAAAAGGTGCGCTAGAAATGCATTTCTTAATATTCAATGAAATAGACATTGTCTACATCTATCTAACATCAATACTAATACTTCAAAATGGTCCTTCAATAAACTAAAGACTGTCCAATCATCCAAGTAAACCTCTAAAAACTTATGTATGAAATCCTTAAAGGAAACTACTACTACCCTTGAAACAATTGCAGGCGCATTCTTCAACCCAAATGGAATTATCGTGTACTGACATGATCCCCATTCTATATAAAATGTTGTCTTATGCCGATCTTCCGGTGTTATCTTGATCTGAAGATATCTGGAAAACCCATCTGTAAATGAATAAGCTTCTTGTCCTCCTACATTCTCCAATAATTCAGATGTAAATGGGGTAGGAAATGGATCATGAAAACATGCATAATTCAACTTCCTCAAGTCTACATAGATATTGATTCCCCCTTGCTTCTTTTCCTGCACTACCATATGATTGATACATTTTGATTCTTCCATAGGTTCTATGACAACAACCTCTAACATCTTATCAATTTCTACCTTTACTTTCTACTTGTATAATGGAGTCAACATGTAAGGTATTTGTCTTATTGGTCTAACATATGGTTTCAAAGGGATCTTCATCTCTCCAAGTTCTTCTACTACTCCCTTCATCTATGAAAATGTCGATGGAAAAAAATCATTGTACTGGCACATTAACTCTGTTATCCTTTCTATTGTCAGATTGTCCCAATAATCTCCAATACTTGCAATATTTTGGTTTTATGTTGTTCCAATATTTACTTTATTTATCTTTAGTGGGGAAACATAATTTTTTGACTCTAAATATGGACCTTCTACTTCTCTTTCCCCTTCAAATTTTAGGATCTATATATTGCGCAGGTTTTCTTTTGTTGGGTCTTCTTCTTCTGCGACATGATAACAGTGTAGTAAATATCTGACTGTCCATCTCTTCTATTTCGGATAAGATGTCACAATCTCCACTTCCGGTTCTTCAAAAATCTCATCTCTTACCACCTTCAGTGTTGTGTCAATTTATGGGCTCTCATTCTCAAAGGAAAATGTAATCACAAAATTCTGATGCATGTCTTCCAAATTTGCAGTTTCCCTCCATTGTTCTAATTCTATGTACCAATTCCTTGGAATGCATTCTAATGTGTGAATAAATTGATGTGGTCATTATTCTAGTGGTACTAATCTCCACTAAATTATACATCTATATATGTGTTCTTTGAGTTGTCCAATTCCATCATACTTCTTGATGCAGACCCCTAGCCCTTGGGCCGAAGTCCGCTCGCAGGATCGTTCAATCACTCCTCCGAGATGAATTAGCTCTTTTCATTCCCTGCTGGAATCTCAATTTCCCAATCCACAGGTCCTTCTTCTTACCTCACGGTCTTCTACACATGACCATGAAATTTAGGACTTATCAATGCGAGAGCCCAACCTCTTGTCAATGTGAACTCCCAAATTCTTGATTTCCGATTTGTTGAAATGTTATTCTCCTGGGCCTTCTACTCCTTTCGTGATTTTGGGTTTTCAAACGCCGAAATGCTCCGACCTTATGTCTTCAGGATCCCGAAATGTTGATTTTCTGGTATCCAAATATGGCTTCACCCGGTTCCTTGTCTTTTGTGATTTCGGAGGTTCAATCCCCGAAATGATCTATCCTCTGTGACACAAGACCCCCGAAACACCGAAACCCGGTATTCCGAAATGTTGTTTCCTCGGGTCTTCTCCTTTAGCAATTTCGGAACTCTAATTTTTGAAATGTGTAGACGCCTTGTCCTCAAAACTCCCGAGGTTCCAAACTCCGAAATGCCAAAAACCCTCCAATCTCCTCCACGTGTCCTACTCAATCATACGATTTTGATCCTTTCGGGGTTTTCCTCCTCTTGAACAAGATCCTATGTATTTAGGATTTCCGAATTTCTGGTACCTGGTACGCCGAAATACCGAAATGCCCTTTCCTTTCAGAATTTTCCCCAAAATCCTGGATTGCTGCCACGTGTCCTCCTAATATGGACGGTCCTCGTCATTCATGATTTCGTGACTTATGACCCCCTATGACACAATCTCCTCTGTCAACTTGAATCCCTGGTAACCGAAATCCCGGTGGATTCTCGATCTCCGCCACGTGTCCTCCACAGATGGACGATTGCGATCTTTTTGCTATTTCGGGACTTTCTCCGTGGAGTGCCCTGACCTTCGTCAATAAGACCTCTAAAATCCCGAAGTGCTCACTCTTTTAGGACTTTCGTTTCTGCTACTCTATGAGTGAGGGTTTAAACCTCGTGTAGCTCTCGACAGATCTGATGGTTGTCGACTATTTTGAGCGAGATCCAACGGCTCAGAATCTCTTCTTCCCTTTGCACTCCTCCACTGCTCCCTGGAAGTGGAAACTTCAACGATCCAAATCTCTTCGACTGATCCGACGAAAATTGTGCTCCTCCTGAGCTTACGCGCTTTCTTCCTGACTTGGAAGAATTCTCCAAATGAAAAAGGCCTCAACCTTCGCTCCTCTCCTTTGCAAACTCTTTACCTTGAATCTCGCCTGCGTACATGAAAACGCTCTCTCTCTTGAGCTTTCTTATTACTCAGAGTCGTAAGGAACTTGATCCTTTTACCCTTTCTCCTTCAGATGGAGAATCTGATGCCCTCCTGGCACTCCTTAGCTCAAGAAACCTCTTGTTGAGTCTGTTGGGTGTTCAACAACCCTGTGAAGATCCTTCTCCTTGGACTCTTCTTCAAATCCAGAAATCAAAGAGTTCTTCCTGTTCTCTCTGGCACCTACTCAATTCCCTCCTGACAGAGTGTCTAGGATCCTCAGTGATTCTGACTTCTGTTGAGCTCACAACAGAGTTCTTCCTCAACACTCTATGCCTGTGCTCAATGCCCTCTTGGCAGAGCCTTACAGACCTCCTCAGAGATTATGTCTCCTTACTGTGTCTTCCTCTACACAGTCTTTCCTCCAAGGTGTTCAAAAACCTTGAGGTCTTCCTCTAAGATAATCATTTCAGCTACTGTACCCTCTTGGCACGCCTTTGTCTGAACCCGCAGAATTTAGAAATGCACTCTCTGTGCATGGCTATCAGAACCCGCAGTGTTCTATCACACTCTCCTGGTGTGAAGCCTCAAAGACCTCTAACCTTGAAATCAAACAACCCCTGCAAATGCATTCCTAACCTACATCTACAACATACAAAGAACACACATAGACATTCATTCAACACAGAAAATACTTGTAGGAAAAACTTCTTCTATTTGTATTAATAAAAATGCCTCTTTACAAAGGTGTTCTGAGAACAAACTTCAACAGAGTCTCGCTCCTTCTCAACTCTCCCTGCATACTACTTCTATGCCTTCTCTACTACTTTGCTACCAACTCTCCCTCTATAAAAGAGATTCAAAGATCTTTTACATGAGGGGGCTCTTCGAGCTCTTCCCTCCAATCTACCTACCCTATTCAATTACATTGAATGGGATGTCTAGTCCAGAATCGGATCTAGATTTCAGCCTTACAAACATTCAAGACTCCCTACAGCTATGCTTGTGCAAAGCATGGCTTTACGACTCAACAACCTTACATTCATTTAATTACATTCAAATTCAAATTTGAAATGAGGGTTGTGCCTCTCTTCATTGAATGCATGCACTGACATGGGCTGGTTGGCTGGCTGATTGACGTGGAGAGATGCTCCTACATCACTTCTCCACATATTTTTCCTCCTTTTATGCACCAAATCTGATGCGCAGTAACCTCTTGCATTGATACTAGTTGTTGATATTCTCTTTATGTGTACCCCACCATCGTGCAGGTGTTGCTTTCAAGGCCATATCTAGTACTGGTAACCTTTGGTTTTCCACTAATTCTAAATCAAACTTCATTAAAAATTCTTCTAATTCATTCTGACCATAAAATGTAGGAGGTTATCTTACCTCTATACCAACCCATCTTAGTGTGTGGGTTATCCTTGCACATATTCTGGTAGATAACTCATGCAAACGCTACTGCCAATTCTCCAGACCTGTATCTAAATAAGATGCACATGAACTAATTCTCCTCCACCTCATCATTCCATCTTCAGTGGGGTTAATGTAGTCTTCCTCTTGTGTAGTAGTGCTATACATCTAGTTTATATGTTATGGAATTAAATTTTATGTCACAGGTTCAACATACCTTCCTCCTTTTGAAGGATTTAATGGAGCAATAACTCTTTACTCTCTTGATTCAAAGATCATTTTTCTAGTCTTCAAGTAAATAATAGCCTGATTTTCAAAAGCCCAATCCAGACCCAACCATATTGGATATGGTGAAGTGTTATCTTCTATGTCAATCACTTCAAAGTATACCATGGTGTGCACACCATATAGATCTATTTTATTCCCTTCAATCTACCAATTGGCACCACTCTATGTTGACTTTCTAGCTTCAATTGAATAGGTGAATACCCCAATGTAAGTTCCCCCATATCCTCCCATGTCTTCTTAGGAAGAACTTTTACTTCAGACCCTAAGTCTAGTATGATATCCCCAATAATGAAATATCCAATTTTGGCATTCAACCTGAATTCCATACTTGTTCTTATGTTCTTATAGACATGATTATCTCTTTTCTGTTCTAATTTCATGTCTTCTCCAAACTTGCACTTTTCTGACAAAATTTGTAATACTTGTAAAGAGGTTTTATCATTCAAAAACTTCACACAAGACCCCAAAATTTTTCTTATATTACTTATTTGTTCTCATGACTAATCTCTGCTAGTATGATAAAATAATTGAGGCATGTCATAGACTGGTACATCATCTCTTGGATTTGTTCCTGAAGTAGATGCAATATTCTCCATCAAAATATCCTTTCTAGCCTCTTTGAATGTATCCTTCTCTTTGCGTGCATAAAAAATCTATTGGGGAGTTGTCTTCTTCCTGACCCACTGGTACTGATCCTACTCCATCTTTGTTGGATTTGCTCCTGTCTTGGCTCCACCTCTAGTAACTATATTGATCTTCTTCCCATCCTCTTCTTTTTTTTCCACAACAATCCATTGGAAATTCTAATTGTTTTGGTTCCTCTTCTCCTATATATTTACCAGAAGTCTCAGACAGTATTTTATCTCATGATCTATTGTGAAACAATACATACATGTCGTAGGTGGCTATGGAAAATATCTTTCATAGTGTCTAGGTTTCTGACTATTGCGACAAACTACTGGTCCTCTGCCTCCTCCAAATCCTCTTCCTCCACGACCTCCTTTGTTTTCCTAATTGTCTCAGCGCGGTGTATTATATTGTGGTGCCTAATTTTACTACAGTTGCACATTATTATACTGCAGTGGAACTGCAAACTGATATGCATTGTTATACTGTGGTGGTGTTAAAAATTGTTGTGTATTATTATACTCGGGTTGTGTTGTAAATGGTTTCAGGTTATTATACTATGGTTGTTGTGTAGGTTTTCCTGTCATTAATTCATCCTGCACCACATAGGTATTTGATCTCTTCTCCATTATTTACAATGTTCTTTAGTCCTTTTCTTCATGTCCAACTAACTTACAAAAATTACAAAATGTAGTCTTGGGAACTATTTGATACTTCTACATCATGGGAAAATGATAGGGATCATATCCATGTGTTCTACATATCTCACACCATGGTCCTCTTGAAGATAACAGATTTGGAATTCCTACTCCCAAATACTACGCAAAGGTTGGAAACTCATTCTTATGATCACCTTCTGTTCTGCATAATGTGCACCAGACATCTTCCCTATTTTCCTTTCCTTTCTTCTAATTCAACTAAAATTTTATATTATTCAGATCTTCTCTCATCCCTTCCATAACTAGATCTGTATGCTTATACCAGTTTTCTTCTAATTGCAAGGTTGCTTGCAATGCCTCATCCTGACTTTGGAATTTTTGTTGCCTCAAAGGATACTTCAAGTGTGGCAATAAAGAGTTAAAAAATAAATGTCTATGATGCATATCAGTAATAGGGTACTTCAACTTACCTTTCAACCTTTTGAACTTCTATTCCACCTTCCATATTGATTCTCCTGGCTTCTATTGGAAGATTGGTTGTTGCCATTGATGTCAACCCTAGTCATGGGTTTTGGACCAGAAGATTGATGAAGGTATATCGACATGAAGGAAAATGCACATGCATATACAACACTTATGGATGGATAGTATACATCATGTTTTTTCTGGTGGTATGTGGCACGTCACGTGGATCCTCATGGTTGAGGAGAAATGAATTTTTGAAGATGACAAAGTGAATTGAAGAAGGAAGTACATATAGGCCCTGAAGATAATTAAAGAAAAGAATTGCAAAATAAGAAAGTGTCAGGTCGTCCCTAATGTTAAAAGGAAGTGACATAAATGGTATAAATAAACATCATTATACATTCATTTGATACAAGTCAAATTTCAGAGGAAATAAGAAGAAAAGAAGGCTGGATTTCAAGGGAGGATGAAGTCTTTTGGTGATGTGTTCTAAGGTATGTTATTTTCAGGTCATCTTACCATTTTTGCTATAACTTTTTTTCTAGAACGATTCAGATGGTGAAATCACTATGGTATTGAGAATACATATTATGGTACCTCTAGTAAAAAATTCAGCTCTTGATTCGCTATAATTATGGAGATACACTCTGTGGAAGATAGGGTTTGTGACCAATCCTGAAGCTAGTCTATAAACAGGTGTTCCGTGTAAAACAGTCATAACTTCTTCATATAGAATACAAATTATGTGGGATCACTTCCATTGGAAATAGTACGGATTGTAGTTTCTTGTGTGCAAGTTTCAGAATCGGATGTTAAATATTGAACGCGGGGCAGGATGTACAAGTTGGGTCTTCTGAACACACCATACTTGAATAAAGTTTACCATTATTTCTATAACCTCCTTTTGGGGAGGATTCAAGGAGTGCAAAATTGGAGGAGTTTTAGAGAATACATTGAGTAATATTATCTACAAGATCAAAGTACTCCAATAATTGAAGAATTGCAGAAATTGAAGAAGTCTCAGGAAGAATTATCAAGTTCTCTGTGATGATTGGTTGATGGTGATGATTTAATGTAAAGTTTTATTATCTCTCATATATTCTTGGGTGGAAGGAAGGGGCAAGGATGGAGAATTCAACTCTCTTTTGATATTGGAGGATTGTATCTTCCTCTTGGAGGTTTATCCCTCCCTTTACATTTGGAAGCTGTAACTACCTTTGGAAGTCATTACTTCCCTTGAACAATAACTATTGATTATTTCTCATATATTATGCATGGTGTATCGTGGTGTATTGGTGTAACTCTTATACTATTGTTCATTTCTCATTGGATATAGTTGAATGGTTTAAGTATAAGTTGAAAAAGGTTTTAAATTGTACTTGATACTGATTCACCCCCCTCTCAATATCAACAATTGGTATCAGAGAGGGTTACCTTCAGTATAGTTTAACCACTGGAAGGAAGATCCTATGCAGAAATGGAAGACAACATTCCAAATGGGATTCCACCATTTGATGGAAGCAATTTTGAATACTATAAAAATAGAATGGAAACTTACTTGAAAGCTCTTGGGGCAGATGTTTGGTTCTCAGTTTCTTCAGGATACAATGCTTTGAAGAAACCAAAGACTGCAGCTCAAAAGGAAGCAAAAAGGAACAACAAACTGAAAATACATACCATCCTGGATGGATTGACAGATTCAAAGAAATCCAAGGTGGGATCATGTGCATCAGAAAAAGAGCTTTGGGACAAGCTACAAGACCTTTATGCAAGGGAAGAAGCAGAAGAAGAAAAAGAAGCTGAAGAAGATTACAACATCTCAGATTTCAAAGAAGAAAATAGAGGTCAGTTCTTTTGCTTTAATTGTGAAGGAGTAGGACATGTTGAATTTGAATGTCCTCATCCAAGGATTGAAAGAGATGACAATGAAAAAGAAGAAAATCATGAAGTAGAAATGATTCAAGAAGAAGATGAGAATCTTAAAAAATTGAAGCATGTTGAGATTGAAAATAGCAAGCTCAAAGACACGCGTAGAAAACTAAGAAGTGAATTGGGTAGTTATGAAAAGACAATTGCAATCTTAAAGAAACAATTAGAAGACTTTCATAAACTAAGAGAAGAAACCATTTCCTTGAAAACTCTACTCAAAGAAGCAAGAAGAATAGCAGAAGTAAAGAAGGTCCAAATGATAAAGAAAGAAGAAGATTGTGAGAAACTTGAAC
>ML786908.1:480912-515549 GCA_009831015.1 Picea engelmannii | reverse complement strand
TTAAAGAAACAATTAGAAGACTTTCATAAACTAAGAGAAGAAACCATTTCCTTGAAAACTCTACTCAAAGAAGCAAGAAGAATAGCAGAAGTAAAGAAGGTCCAAATGATAAAGAAAGAAGAAGATTGTGAGAAACTTGAACACGAAGTTGTCACATTGAGGAAGAGCTTAAGAAACTCTCAAGTGACAAAAGAATTAACACATCTTCGATGCATGGGTGAAACTTCATACAAAGAAGATGCAAATACCAACAAGAAGGTTGAAGAAAGAGCTACACAAACAATTGATGAGAAGTGGACCAGGATACCAGAAAGAAGGAATGATTACAAAAGAGATGAATATCCAAGAAGACCTCCTACCTTCAGGAATCAAAGAAGCTTCAATCAATATGAAGGAAACTACAGAAGAGTAGATCATGAACCCAGATGGACTACATCACAAAGAAGGTCACTTACTCTCAGGTATCAAAATTTCTTTCTTGGTCATTGTTATACTTGCAAAAATTTTGGACATAAGGCAATTAATTGCAAAATCAATGAAAGGAACAAATATGCAAGAAACATGAATGGTGTAAACAGAAGATATGGGAATAATTGTGGATTTGTCAACAGAATTTATAATTCATTTTACCCGTTGATGAACAAAAATATTGTATGCTATAAATGCAATTATCTTGGTCAGAAAGCACGAGATTGCAGATATATGAATGAAGATGTCCCTATGCCAACCACAGTATGGAGAAGGAAAGAGATTCCAAACAATGAATATTGTTGAATAGCATTAACCGCTGAAGAATGTAAAGAAGAATATGAATGGTACATAGACAGTGGATGTTCTTCACACATGACCAGGGATCTAGAAAAATTCATCATCTTGAAGAGAAAGGGTGGAAATGTTGCATTTGGAGATGATTCATCTGCCAAAATACTTGGAGAAGGTGTAGTAGAGCTTGGAAGAAAAAATGTAAAAGCAAAGAATGTTCTATTGGTTGAATACTTGAATCATAATCTACTTAGTGTTAGTAAAATGTGTGATCAAGGATACACTCTTACGTTTGATTCTTGATAATGTAAAATCAGAGAAAATAACTCAGGAAGATTGGTTGCAACTGTAACAAGAAGACCGAACAACATATACATCCTAGACATGAAGAAGGGAGAGAAGACAGAAGCCACACAAAAGGATTCTAAGGAAGAAAAAGTCCCAATGACCAAAAATAAGGAAGAAGTATTATTGAGTGCCACATGTTCAGGGGGAGCATGAGTGTTGCCATCAATGACAAAGGGGGAGATTGTTGGAAGATTGGTTGTTGTCATTGATGTCAACCCTAGTCATGGGTTTTGGACCACAAGATTGATGAAGGTATATCGACATGAAGGAAAATGCACATGCATATACAACACCCATGGATGGATAGTATACATCATATTTTTTTTTGTGGTATGTAGCACGTCATGTGGATCCTCATGGTTGAGGAGAAATGAATTTTTTAAGATGAAAAAGTGAATTGAAGAAGGAAGTACATGTAGGCCCTAAAGATAATTAAAGAAAAGAATTACAAAATAAGAAAGTGTCAGGTCAGCCCTAATGTTAAAACGAAGTGACATAAATGGTATAAATAAACATCATTATACATTCATTTGATACAAGTTAAATTTCAGAGGAAATAAGAAGAAAAGAAGGCCAGATTTCAAGTGAGGATGAAGTCTTTTGGTGATGTGTTCTAAGCTATATTATTTTCAGGTCATCTTACCATTTTTGCTATAACGTTTTTTTCTAGAATGATTCAAATGGTGAAATCGCTATGGTATTTAGAAGACATATCAAGGTACCTCTTGTAAAAATTTCATCTCTTTATTCGCTATAATTATGGAGATACACTCTATGGAAGATAGGGTTTGTGACAAGTCCTGAAGCTAGTCAATAAACAAGTGTTCCGGGTAAAATAGTCATAACTTATTCATATAGAATCAAAATGATGTGGGACCACTTCCATTGGAAAGAGTACGGACTTTAGTTTCTTTTGTGCGAGTTTTAGAATTGGATGTTAAATATTGAGCACGGGGCATGTTGTACAAGTTGGGTCTTATGAACAGACCAGAATTGAATAAAGTCTACCATTCTTTCTATAACCTCTTTCTGGGGAGGATTCAAGGAGTGAAAATTGGAGGAGTTTCAGAGAATACATTGAGTAATATTATCTATAGGATCAGAGTACTCCAGGAATTGAAGAATTGCAGAAATTGAAGAAGTCTCAGGAAGCATTATCAAGTTCTATGTGATGATTGGTTGATGGTGATGATTTAATGTAAAGTTTGATTATCTCTCATATATTCTTGGGTGGAAGGAAGGGGCAAGGATGGAGAGTTCAACTCTCTCCTGATATTGGAGGATTGTATCTTCCTCTTGGAGGTTTATCCCTCCCTTTACATTTGGAAACTGTAGCTACCTTTGGAAGTCATTACTTCCCTTGAACAATAACTATTGATTATTTCTCATATATTGTGCATGGTGTATTGTGGTGTATTGGTGTAACTCTTATACTATTGTTCATTGCTCATTGGATATAGTTGAATGGTTTAAGTATAAGTTGAAAAAGGTTTTAATTTGTACTTGATACTGATTCGCCCCCCTCTCAGTATCAACAACTTCTGCTTAATCTCTATCATCACATTCATGAACTGATCCTATGAACTTGGTCTTTGAAATTCATTAATTAATTCCTTCTTTACGTATGTGATGATTGTAGGCGCTCCTTGTGGAATGTTTACTGCAAGACCCATATACCAATCCATTCAACGATCTCTGAATGTGATCGCCAACTGTGCCACTTTTGTATCCTCATATCTAATATTCTTAGCTTCCCAAATATTCTCACAAATAAATAAGTTATATTTTGGGTCCTCCGACCCTTCTCCATGGAACTCTAGTAATCTAATAGTTGGATCTAATCCTTCCATTATGACATTTTTTGTACTACCACCTTCGCGTGGTGTAGATACCTGACTATTGCTTGCTGAAATTAGACTTCTACTGGAATTTACACTAGATCCACGTCCTACTAATAGCTTTCTACCACTATTCACTTGTTTTCTAATCGGTTCTTCTTCTTCAAATGTCTTAGTCTCACATGGGGTTGTGAGTGCTACACTAATTCAAATCTGGAATGAAGAGCCTTCTTCTCTGACGGACCCTTGACCTCTAGGTTTCCTCTCATATTTGGCATGAAGGATTCCCTCAAACTAGCTCGTTGCACAAAGATCCTTTACCTCTTCCTTATCACTATCCAAGCTCTCTCGCTCCACTACTTCCCTCTTCTTACTATTGATCTTATACTGGTAGGTTCGTTCGTTGTGCATCACTCCAAATATGCTCAATATATCCTTGGTTTGTTCCTCATCCATCATTATGGGGTCCATTTCTTCCTTATTTTGGCCTCTCTCCAGAGCCCTCTCCATATCTCATATATTCCTTAGTGCTTCCCTTAGTTACCCCATGCACACTAAGTAATTTAGTTTTCTAACTCCATTGTCATCATTCCTTTATCACACAATACAATTTTGATCGATGTGTAAAGTGACCTAATGTACCTCCCTCTTGGTCCCTTCAATAACGTATGCTATGCATAAGTGTATGAATTCACAGTATCGACTGAAAACTCAATAATAAACCCTGAAGTAATACTATCTAATGAGAAATCCACTGTGCACGTGAATTTATTATTAACCCTTTCTAACTGCACGATATTCTCAGCAGTCCACTCTACTGGGCTTATCCAATTAATGGGATGATTATCCTTAAAATTCAATATCCACTCTTGCAACAACTTTAGAAAATAACATAAAAATGCCTCATGCAAATCAGTAAACACATACCTATGAAAATACTTACGTGGCATATACCTGGATATTTTTTTATCTTTCTATGTAAAATCAAGTTTATTTTTCTCCAACCATCTTTCAATCTCCTGCTTAGTTGAATTATGTGGCCTAAACATCCCTTTCTATCATTCATTCTATTCATAAAATACACTCCAATACACTCTTCTAAGTTCCAATCGACAACATAACCATTTGTGGGATGTATGGGATGACCAAAACTCTACCTTAGTTTTCCAACAAAACCCTAGAAACCATCGACCCCTCTGGTAAACCAAAAGGTAACATTCTGCACAAAGTGCACAACCTAGTCTCACCCGAGATGGATTATGGGTGACTACAGGACCCAAATGTATGCATTCATGGAAGGGATGGAACTCATGGGGATGTTAGGAATATTATTCTTCTACTTTCGCATTCATCATTCTACCATACCATCATTGAAATCTACCATTTATTTAACCTTAACATTCATTCTGCATAACGGATCTAGTGAGAAATGTAAAATAACTCTAACAGATTCATTTATTTATCCATTCATTCATCATAATAAGAATTGAAACACATAAGAGGAACCCTTCCACACAATGAAAAAGTGTTTTACCGTGGTTCATCCCCCTGGGCTATGTCCACAAATATTTGGCATTCAATGCTTCTTTATTAATCTTCATCAAAATAGTGCATCGTGCGCGTTACACCATAAGTTGGTGATACTCTGTGAGACTGACCAGTGTAGCAACAAGCTCCACAACTTGTGACCCTACCCTCAATTGCAATCCATAAGTCTCCAATTATGAGCTCCATGACTCTCCACTAAAACTAATACTGCGACTCAAAATATAACAAAGACTCAAAATTGAACTCAACTTCCCCAAAAATAGATGAAAAATGATATCCTTAGATCTTACAATTCATATTTATACTGCCAAAATGTGGGTTAAACCCATTACAATGATTACCAAAACTCTAACCCTAGTGGATTAGGATTTTCCACATATCAACCTCCTGCGCGCGGCTAGTTCTTGATCCAATTGTTCCTTTCTTTGACTCTTCTTTTCCTTGCACTAATTTTCCTTATTTCCTACTGCACACTACTTCTTTGGTCCATCCCTTAGTTTCCTGCCTTGTTTTCTATTCTCTTCATTATTCCTCGAACTTTCCTCCCAAAATAGCCTGCTCCAATAGTCATGTGGGCCCCGTTGGGGTAAGTTGGTACATCAACTTCCCGAGGCTGTGACTTTTTCATACGATCTTTGTTGTAGGCGCACGATATCCCATTGGAAACTTCTATCTGAGGAATACACATTATTCCATCACACTTTGAATTTCTATACATCGTGATTGTGTCGAGCTCAAAAACCGTTGTTTAGAGCCTCAAAATGGCCCCAGAAGTTGAGGACCTGAAAAACTAGGAAAATAACTACCAAAATGAAAAATGAAACTCCCAATATGAAATATGTATGTGAACCAGCTGGAATATGTGGGTAGCCACCGATATCCACCTAGATCACTAACTAACGTATTCATTACTTAATAATATAAGTTCAAGGATTCTAGTCATTTAATTCCTAATCTAATAAGAAGATTTCGTCTGGGATTTATAATTCCTTGGATTGGAGTAAGAATCTAAGTTATCTAATTTGTGTATAATTGAAGCTATATGAATTCATGTGTACTCTAAGTTTGCTAAGACTTTATTTCATTTAAAACAATGGCTCAAGAGGACATTTGAATTCCTAGAAAACATGGTCAATGTTTATTTCAAGGTCATTGACATCCATGGGTAGCTACCATCCTACTAAATAGCTAGTTTCTTGTGAGATTTATAGTACCTTAGCAAGTCCCACTATCTTCATCCAACTAGAATAAATTTATAGACTTATACCAAGTCCAAGGGCAGTTTCAGTTTTTTCTCCCTCTTGGAACCCTCAGGTCCTTCGAACAATTTGTTACAATTATTTCCATTGATAGTAAATGTTTTATTAAATATGTATTTTTAATTACAAAATATTAATAAAAAATTGATATCCCTTAATAAATGTTAGTATACAATGAAATTCATGGTTTCACATTTTAAAAGGAAATCAAAATTGTCATTAATTTTCAAATACAAAATGTAGTAAATCAAAGAAAAAACATCTTGTGGGATAAGAAATTTCAACCCTATTTAAAAGAATAAACTTCAACAGATGATAGATATTGTATATAGAAGATGATACATATTATCTAGAGGGAAAATTTGAATGTACAAATGAGATCAATTTGTAATGGCAGAACTTTGACATCAACCTCATAACTTTGACCATATAGAAACAAGGGAAACATGTGTACACAACACCAAGACATTATGTACACATTTTTCTTTACACAGAAGAGAAATATTTATACAACCCACATGATTTATTACATTTTTTATTTCAATGCATAGAATTTGTGAAATCACATAAATAAACATTAAATGTAAGATGTGAAGAAAATAGTGTTCCACCTCCGAGAAAATCTATCCAATATACCCAGGTTTTAACCCACCATTGTAGTCCATCTCCTATCTCTTTTTTTTCCCTACCATTTATGGGAGCATAACCTTGCATGCTCCTAGCAAAGATTAAGCACGCTAGGTTTGATTTGGAAAGCCTTTGAATTATTCCTTTTATTAAAAATATTCTTCATTGTAGACCCTTTTCTAGGGATTTGAATAGAATCATAAGTATTGGGTTCAATTTCTATGGGACAAATTTGATTATAACTCAATCTACTCTTTGTTTTCCTTCCATCTACAAGTGAAACATTAATCATGTTTCTATAAACCTTTGATGTTGAGTTAGATTATTCTTCCTTATCTTCAATAGAAAAGACATGTTTTATATAATTAAGAAGGTTGTTCCCTTTCATGTTTTCCAAGAAAACAACTTGAGTAAACTCAAAGGATGGGTGCTTATGATTCCACATCGAAGGATTCATTGGTATCCTCATCGAAGATTTTTTCTGCATCAAGAAACACCATCAAGTCGATGAATGGTAAGAGGATAGGTGGACAAGGGAAAATTATTGTTTGCAAGATCCTGCAATGAAGTGACAGATGGTGGCTAATGATTAAATACATAGTAGTTGGCACTACAAGGAAAGAACCCTCTACTGGAGGTTTTTGTGGACACCCCTATAAAATAGCCCAACAATCCATTTATAGCAGATGATACTACCATAGGCGAGTGGAAGGAGTTTTTAGCAAATGTTTTACGCCGATGATATTATAAGTACATAAAAAACCAATGTGTTTTATACAACATGCGCATCAGTGCCCTCAACACTAGTGCATCGTAGCATGGTTATTTCAAATAAGGAAAAATATTATCTGGTGTGCTATGGAAATAATGACGCACCGTAATAGCGTTCTTAAAAAATATCTAGTGCGCAACTTAACACTTGAACCACTGATACGCTATTAGTAGAGTGCATCGTTATATGGTGAAATAAAATAAATTTATGCACCAATGTAGGATACTGACAAAAAATATATTATGGTGCACTCCATTGTATCATGTGCACCGTTGCACACCAGTGCTCCAATATGGAGCATTGTGTTAGTGTTAATTTCCAAATTTACGTGGTGTGCTATGTAAAACCAACCACATCAGGGTGTCTATTATTATACCGCACTCTGTTATGCTTAAACAAAAAAATCTGCACCATTGTATTTTTTCAAAAAATGTACGGCGGTGCGTTATGTAGTAGTAAACACATCGGTGTGCACGCGTTCCCAAGAACACACGCACCATGCTAGCGCTATTTTAAAAATATATATAACAGGTGTGCTTAGAAGACATGTACTCCCCAGTGCAGTTGGTGATCGGGCGCACCAGAACAGGTTTTTATAAAAAAAATTACCGACGGTAAAAATCATTTTTACCATTTTCAGTGTTATAGAGCTCAAAAGAATCGGTGCTACCTTTTCCTATTTGAAGCGCCCTATCATCGATTCTTTCCTTTCTTTCATTCCTTTCATCTGTTCTTGGGTTCGTGAATTTCATTTTTTCCAAACAGTGGGAAAATTTAGGTTCTTCTAGAATGTCGCAACCATGGCTCCCCGACGACAAAATGTCTAGGGAATACTCTTGTTTCTTCATAACTTATGTTTTCATTGGATTAAAATTTAAAATTGAGTGAAATTTCCAATGTAAATAAAAAAAAAAAACTATCAATGCGTTGGAAGCAATCGGCTCGCACCGCTTATAGTGCAACCTGTAAATTCATAGGGTGCACTGCGTACCTTTTTACCTTTTTTGGCGGTGCGTTGGTAAACATAAACACACAAGTGCGTTTGTTTAACGATGCACTGAAGAAAATAATATAATTGGTAGGGCGGTGCATCAAAGTATAGATAACACATCGGGTCATTAAAGTACATGGCGCACCACTATTATCAGATATATTTTTACGTAGTGCGTTAGTAAACGTGTGCATCGGGGCCTTCTTGTTTACCAAATGCACCGCTGAGAGATGTAACATTGTGTTGTTGTGCACCTCGTAAATGTTTTCGTGACACCATATGTAGTGCGATAGTAATGATCAGAACGCACCGCAAAAAATTATGTACTCATAAATTTGGAAAATTTTATGTGATGGTGCATCGACGTTCGTTACACACACCGGTGCATGTACAAAATGTATACGCACCATTTTTTGATAATTTCTAAATAAGTTTTTACGTGAGTTAAGATTTTAAATTTTTTTTAAGTGGTGCATAGGATAAATGTAAGGCACCGGTGTGTATGTGTTGTAGTGTAGCGCCCCGGTACGGTATTGTTTTCCAATGTACCACATAACATAGTAGAAAATATTTTGCTCGATGCGTTACTTTACATTGACGCACCACGAACGGTGCTCGAAATATATACAGATCGTCGACGGTGTGTAGCTATTTTTTGGGTGCACCGGTAATGAAATTAAATTATTTTTTGTAGCAAGTTATTTTTCCGTATTTATAGATAAATTTACCTTTTAGTAGATTTTTTTATGTTTTATGTATGAGTGAGGTTGATGTGTTTCATATGCTAATAATCTAGAGACGTGAGTGGAGAGAGAAACAACAACAACAGGAGCAGAGGGTGGACCTGTACAATGTTGTATGGGAATGGGAGGCGAGGGAGAGGGAGAGGGATTTGTACCCTCGCCCTATTACTGCAAGGACTCATGTTCTATTGAGGAATGTAGGCATCCTTAAGTACTATGAGGAGGATACATCCCTTAAGGGGCACTCCGGGTTGTTGGTGCATCCAATACATTGATGGGATGTTCATTGACAGTCAGTGGTACCATCCTACTGAGGAGGATATTTACTTTATCACTAGGCTATCCAGGAGAGGGGAGTATTTTCTCTAGTTCCCATATTTCCCAGTAGGTGTTGCAATTGAGAGTCATCTCATGTACTCTCAACGACATATTAGTTGAAAGTTGCCTCTTTTGGTGCAGAGGAGGTTAAGTGCCTCTCACTGTTAGTGACTACCATAGCCCACTTTACCAGTTATGGGAAGTGAATTATCTGCCCTCTTTTGTGTTATGTTGATTTGCTTGTAGAGAGGCCACGATGTATGATCCGGGCGGATCTCCACACATCAAAGGGAATTCTACTTGGCTCACCATGTTGAGTTGAAATTGGTGACGAAGTGGTGAAAGGGTGAACTTATATGTTTTTGAGTTTTATTTTCTCATGCATTAGGGCTTTGTGAGAAAAAGGTCTCACGCATTTTTAATGCTTTTATGAGATGTTCATGCATTTAATTATGGTTTATGAGATTTTGAAAAACTCATACATTATTAGTCACTTTTGATGTAAAATTATTAATACTTGTGAGGGAAGTTAGACTCACTTATTTATCATTAAATTATAATTTTGGAATTTGGTTTTTATGTGAGAAACCACCTCACACCAATTTGCCATTTTTCTCACTATTAGGTTGAGAGAATCAAGGACATGGATGAAGAGTCTTTGGGTGGTTTTGAGACTTTTCCCATTATGTTCTTGAAGATGGTTTGAGATCCTACATTCATGGATCTTGTTTTTCCTCTTTTGTAGTTAGATCCTATTATTGTGGATCTAGGAATTAATGTTATTTCTTAAGAGAGAGTGAGGAAAACTATATAATGCCTTATGTGAGCCCTTTGAATGGAGAAGGAGAGTAATGAGGAATTAATGAGTGGAGTTAGAAATCCATAGTGCTACTACTCCTAAGCATTGAGATACTTATT
This sequence comes from Picea engelmannii, assembly GCA_009831015.1. Taxonomy (NCBI): domain Eukaryota; kingdom Viridiplantae; phylum Streptophyta; class Pinopsida; order Pinales; family Pinaceae; genus Picea; species Picea engelmannii. Next base: position 505,425 of record ML786908.1, on the reverse strand, counting down.
CATGTAAGGAATTGTCCTTCTTGATGTAGGGAGAGATATGAGTGTGAGCAGTCTTCTTGAATACTCATTGAAGGAAAAGGCATATATTATGTAATCACTTATGAGAAGGTCCCAACATATTTTGAATAAGGAATGAAAGCGATCCGTATTCCAATTGAAGCAGGTTCGAAGATGTAGTTGAGGATGAAATATCCCTGATCCGGCTGGTCAAGATATTCGCTACTGTTTTAATGCTCTGGCATGCAGATCTGATACACTGGGGGTTTCTGGATGCGTTTTAGCCATTTGTTTGAGATATTCTTCAGTTATTGTGGTTACATGCTGGTTATTACAGGTGCATGTTGGTTATTACATGTGCATGTCGTATATTTAAGGTTTAACAATCATATAAGGATGCATGCAAGAGTATATAATGTCAACTTCTCAATATCATGAATAATAACGGTTCAAGCATGGAAATACAATAGCCTACTTGAAATATAGAATCTAAACGTCAGTCAGATCTCCTGGATCTGTACTGGAATATAATCTAATAACAAAAAAAATACTCATGATCATAAGAAGATAGCAAATCTGATGCATGCACGGATAGATCGGCAAAAATGTGTGATTTCGGAGAAATACGGTAACTGCTACCAGCTAGAAAACTCGACCTGAAGAACCCATCGTCAGAATGTGCTCAAAACTGCTCCAATAGATGTGCCCTGGTCTCTAAACTGGAATGGATGTATGTCGGAACTCGGATCAGACCTCTACAGCACTGGATCTGGACCCTTGGGGGGTTTGCGCCCCTCCTGGGACACTGAATGCGCCCCAAAATATTCCACCGTCGGAATCTACTACTATATGGCTCGAAACAATCATCTCATCAAATGATGAAATGGGTCGGAAGGGTTTGTCCAGATCTTCTCTGGAACATCTGCATGCAACACCAAATGTCTGTCTGGAATGACTGCGCCCTGAATAGCTGGATGAATCGATCTGGAAGATTCCACCGTCGGAATATGATGATAGATGGCTCAATAGAAGCGCCCTGGTTGGATCTCTACTAGGTCGGAACAAAACTGCAATCGGGATACAGGTCTATTGCAGATCTCTGAATCCTCAAACTAGCTTGCGCCCTCCTTGGCTGGGTTGCGCCCTCCACAATGGATACTCCTGAAACGTACGGTGAAATACCTGGATGGTATCTCCGATGGGCTAGGGTGTGTCTCTCAACACTGAAACCGATCAATGGTGGTGGTTTCCTCCAGAAATCCACAAAACAGTAAGTTCGGCTCTCCTCCTCCTCTCAGAACTCTCAACATCAAATCATAACAATGCATAATGAGGAATTAGGTCAAATTCCTCCCTTTATATCTTTCTTGATCTAATTCTTCATTGACCTCACTTAAGCTAGGCACCTTTCCTCCTAAAGTGATTTATTTGTCAATTAAGTCCCCCCTTAACACCTTTTCATTCTAATTCTTCATTGACTTAGGCTTAAGTGACTTTTCCTAAGTATTTTGGCTTAATTCATCGTTTAGCCGTCAATTCCTCCTTATTTCTCCATCTTGTTCCATGTTTGTGCCTGACTATAGTCTACGGGAACATATAGACTACTAAGTTACTCCCTGCTAGCCTACTCTTAGGAACGGGACATCACAATCCTCCCTTCCCGAGATTGCTTGTCCTCAAGCAACATCAATCCTGGGTGCTGCAGAGTATCCTCTCCCTCCCATGTGGCATCCTCCACTGGAAGACCCCTCCATCTAACCAAGCACTCTTTGATGATCCTGCTCCTCAATCTGTGCTCTCTCTTCTCTAGTAACTCTTCTGGAACTAGTTCCAACTGACCCTCCTCATCCAAGGGTGGCAACTCCTGTGAAATGCTAATCTGTTGTCCCACTGCCTTTTTAAGGCAAGAGACGTGAAAGACATTATGAATCTTGCAACCTTCTAATAGATCTACCTCATATGCCGCATCGCCTATCCTCCTGATGACTTTGTAAGGCCCGTAGAACTTCGGCTTCGACTTCTTTGCTCCGCTCCTCTTCAAGGAAGATTGTCGGTATGGTTGTAATCGCAAGAAAACCAAATCCCCTACCTCAAAACTGCACTCAACTCTGTGTCGATCTGCATATATCTTCTGTTGATTCTGAGATGACTGCAAATTCTCCTTTGCTAATTGAAGGATCCTTTGACTCTCCTCCACCCAATCCTTGGACCCCGGGACGCTGTTGTCCCCAAACACAGTATCTATAAAGGAGGGTGCATCGTATCCATACAATGCCCTGAACGGTGACATCCTGATAGACATATGGTAAGTTGTGTTGTAGCAATACTCACCCATATGTAATGATCTCACCCAAGTGCGTTGTTGTCCCCCCACATAGTTCCTCAGATACCCTTCCACCCATTTGTTGACGATATCTGTCTGCCCATCTATCTATGGGTGGTAGCTAGTACTCATGGCTAGCTCTATGCCTGTCAATCTGAAAAGATCCTGCCAAAATGCGTTGATGAAGCTCCCATTCCTATCACTGATTATCTACCTGGGTAACCCGTGCAACCGAAATACCTCCCTGAAAAACAACTCTACTACATGTATGGCCTTGTAGTCTGTGGGTATGGCGAAGAAATGTGTGAACTTGGTCAGTCTATCGACCACCACAAATATATAGTCCCTTCCCTGCACTCTAGGGAGGCTTGTAATGAAATCCATGGAAATGCTCTCCCATTTCTGCTATGGAATGGGTAGAGGTTGTAGTAGCCCTGCGGGATGTGTCTGCTCGGACTTCTTCTACTGACAAGTTGTGCACTCTCGTATGTGTTTCAACACATCATCCTTGAGACCCTTCCATGAGAATCTCTCCCTGATCTACCTATAAGTTTTGAAGTACCCCTGATGCCCTGTTGTTGGTGAATCATGACACACCTTCAGAATCTTCCCTTTCAGGGTGGATTCTGGAACCAAGTAGATCCAGTTCTTGTAGAAAATGACGTCACCTCACAAGCAAATTTGTTTTTGGAGTATTCCACCAACAAATGAGATTTCCAATCTTTACAAATATCCATCATCAAACATCCTGCTGGTCTCCTGGACAAGGCATCTGCCACAACATTCCTTTTGCCCTTGACATACTCAATATCAAAGTCGAATGCTTGGACCTTTGAGACCCACTTTTGCTGCCTCTCACTGAGGTCTTTCTGGTCAAGGAAATACTTGAGACTGTTATGATCAGTCTTCACTACAAACCTGATGCCAACCAGATACTGCCTGAATTTGGTTAAAGCATGCATGATCACTAGCATCTCCTTGTTGTAAATAGGATAGAGTCTCTCCGAATCGTCGAGCTTCCTGCTCTCAAACACAATGGGGTGCCCCCCCTGCATCAAGACTACTCCAATCCCCACCCCTAATGCATCACACTCTAAGACAAATGGTTGAAAAAAGTCTGGTAGGGATAGAACAGGGCATGTGCTCATAACCTCCTTCATTTTATCGAATGTTTGTTGTGAATCCTCTGTCCAATGAAAAGAACCCTTCTTTGTCAAGTCTGTGAGTGGTGCTCCCAACTGTGAAAAACCCTTGACAAACCGCATGTAGTAACTGCATAACCCAAAGAATCCTCTCAGCTCCGTGAGATTCTTGGGCGTTGGCCAATCCACAATGGCTCTGATATTTTCCTGGTGAACCTGTACTCCCTGCCCACTAATGATATTCCCTAAGTACGGTAGTTCCCGCATGCCAAATTCACATTTGGATTCCTTGGCATATAAAGACTGGGTCTTCATAATATCCAAGACCTTCCCCAAATGTGCTAAATTCTCATCCCATGTCTTGTTGTAGATCAATATATCGTCGAAGAATACCAGAAGGTACTTCCTCAACTGTCCTCTAAAAATATGGTTCATGCAAGAATGGAAAGTGGTTGGTGTGTTGGTTAGTCCAAACGGCATGACCAAGAACTCAAAATGTTCGAAATGGCATCGGAATGTTGTCTTCTCAATATCCTACTCCCTGATGTTGATCTGATGGTGTCCTAAACGTAGATCAATCTTACTGAAGAAGACTGCCCCATGTAACTCATCCATCAGCTCATCTATGCGTGGAATGGGGTAATGATTCTTGATTGTTTTCTTGTTGAGCACTCTGTAATCAATGCACATCCGTAATGTGCCATCCTTCTTCAGTACCAGTACTACTGAAGATGCAAAAGGGCTCTTGCTAGGCCTGATATGCCCCATAGCGAGCAATTCTTTGATTGCTTTCTCAATTTCGTCCTTAAATTTCTTGGGGTGTCTATAGGGTGTTGTAATCACCGGTGTGGCCCCTGCCTCTAACTCAATCATGTCCTCAAAACCTCTGTCTGGCGGTCTCCCTGGTGGTATCGACCCAAATACTGGCTCATAACATCCCAGTAAGTCTTTGATCTGTGGATGGTACTGCTCCCTACCCTCTGAGTCTTTTCGCGTGGTGATCCAACACTCTGTTGCATAAGCCACATCACCATGACGAAAAATCCGCTCCATCCTCTTTGTCGATACTGCCCGAGGCGCCCCTATAGACATGCCTCTCAGCACAACTCTCGATCCACTGGCATCTCTAAATCTCATGGTCAATGTCTAATAGTTGAACCCAATCTCCCCCAATGAATATAACCACTGTACCCACAATACGACATCCGTATATGATAGGTCAACTACATAAAATGTGTCAGTCAAGGTGTAGTTGCCAAGTTTGACCTCTAGGTCAGGGATCATGTCCAAGCATGTCATCGTGTATCCATCAGCCACTGCCACATGGAATCCCTCAAACTCCTCTGTGTGTAACCCCGTCCTGGCTACCAAGGATGCATCTATGAAGTTGTGGGTGGCCCCACCATCAACTAAAGTTGTCATGCGTTGCCCTTGTACAAGGCCCTTGAGTCTGAGAGTGTTGTACCTGGGTATTCCTGAAAGGGTGGCTATGGTTCCCCCTTTCACCTCTCTACGAGGTTTGGCCTCCTCCTGGGGCTGGGCCCTTGCCGGTATCTGAGGTTTCTTTGGCTGCTGCTCTGGCTCATGTGTGGTCTCAGTCTCTGAATCACTGTCTGTCGATGCCTGAATATCCTCATCCTCCTCCTCAATGCCTGATTCCACTTCAATATAGTGGATCTGTCCCTTCCCCATGCATCTATGCCCGGGGAACCAAGGATCTCTGCAGGAGAAGCAAATCTTCTTCCTCATTAACTCCCTTCATGTATCATCATCCAACTTGGGTTTGCCCTTCCATTCCCTTGGAAGATTATTCGGATCCTTGTCTCTCTGTGGTACAAAGGATTTAGTGAAAGGTTTAGTTTTTGGCACCGAGTCCGCCAAATCTCTAGTGCGTCGGACGACATCCTGCAAGGAATGAGGTCGGTATGCCTTCACCCAACCTCTCAAGGGTTCTTTGAGCCCTTCTGTGAATAGCATGACCAATCGCAGCTCACATATGTCTGTCACTGCCACTACTACTCTCTGAAACTCTGAGATGAATGCCTCTGTTGTGCCAGTTTGTCTCAACCGGGTTAAATCTCTGAAGTGGATCTCTGGATCCCTCCTATCAAATCTATCCATGAGTCTCTCTATGAACTCTCTGTAGGAGGTGATGTGATTGTGACCCAATGTCACCAATCCATGATACCACCACTCGTGTGCCTCACCCTCCAAGTGTAGGGTGGTGAAACTGATGGCCTCTGCCTCAGTCATCTGGTTGAGCTTGTAGTAGGTATCTAGTTTCTGTACCCAAGCTATGGAAGTGCATCTGGATGATCCGTCAAAAGAAGGTATGGTGAGTTTACCAACTTTTCGGATGAAGTCATTGTTATGCCCCTGTTGCTGCTGCTGCCCTCCCCTCTGTGTCTCTCTAGGATGGTTCCTGAGTCTGAGTCCACAATACTCGACGAAGGTCATGTCCTGATGAAAGTCATGGCCCAAGGCCGCATACTCTCTCTGATACTCTGCAATGTCCTCTGCATGTGTGGGCGGTCTCTGTGCTATCGGTATATGAGCTGCTACCGGGGTTGTCCTCTGGAAACTGGGAAACAACGGACGTGGAATCCTATTCGCAGAGGTATACGTGCGAGTGGGTGACTGGGGTCTACTGCCTGCCCCTGAGTTCCCATGCACTGCATGTAGGCCTTGTGTGCCCGGAATGTCTACCATAGCCAATTTATCTACTACCTAAGCCAAAGACTGGGACATGGTACGCTGGCTAGCTAGCATGTCACTGATAATCTGCATGAAGGCTACGTCTGGATCCACTAGGGCCTTACCACTGCCCTCTGGTCGTTCATACCTGTCACCTAGCCTCTTCTCTTCTTCACGCTCAGCCTCACGCTCTGCTCGTCGCTCTGCTTCTTTAAGTGCCTCTTCCTCTTCCTCTGAACTGGGAGGGAAGGGAGGAAAGTTAGGCCTATCCCTTCTTCCCCTGCGCCTATTGTACGTGACATATTCGTCACCTTCGTTCTCACGACCATCTAGCTCTTCTGCTGGATTCATGGTCTTTAGTCACAGGCTGGCAGAACTAAAGCTCTGATACCACTGAAATATCCCTGATCCGGCTGATCAAGATATTCTCTACTGTTCTAATGCTCTGGCATGCAAATCTGATACACTGGGGGTTTCTGGATGCGTTTTAGCTGTGTGTTTGAGATATTCTTCAGTTATTGTGGTTGCATGTTTGTTATTGCAGGTGCATGTTGGTTATTACATTTGCGTGTCGCATATTTAAGGTTTAACAATCATATAAGGATGCATGCAAGAGTATAGAATGTCAACTGCTCAATATCATGAATAATAACGGTTCAAGCATGGAAATACAATAGCCTACTGGAAATATAGAATCTAAACGTCAGTTAGATCTCCTGGATCTGTACTGGAATACAATCGAATAAAACAAAAAAAACCCGTGATCATAAGAAGATAGCAGATCTGATGCATGCACATATAGATCGACAAAAATGTGCGATTCTGGAGAAATACAGTAACCGCTACCAGCTGGAAAACTCGACCTGAAGAACGCACCATCAGAATGTGCTTGAAACTTCTCCAATAGATGCGCCCTGGTCTCTATACTGGAATGGATGTCTGTCGAAACTCGGATCGGACCTCTACGACACTAGATCTGGACCCCTTGGGGGTTTGCGCCCCTCCTCGGACACTGAATGCACCCCAAAAGATTCCACCATCGGAATCTGCTGCTATATGGCTCGAAACGATCGTCTTGTCAAATGATGAAATGGGTCGGAAGGGTTTGTCTGGATCTACTCTGGAACATCTGCATGCAATGGTAAATGTCTGTCCGGGATGACTGCGCCCTATACAGCTGGATGAATCGATCTGCAAGATTCCACCGTCGAAATCTGATGATAGATGGCTCAATAGAAGCGCCCTGGCTGGATCTCTATTGGGTTGGAACGAAACTGCAATCGGGATACAGGTCTATTGCAGATCTCTGAATCCTCAAACTAGCTTGCGCCCTCCTTGGCTAAGCTGCGCCCTCCACAATGGATACTCCTGAAACGTACGGTGAAATACCTGGATGGTATCTCCGATGGGCTAGGGTGTGTCTCTCAACAACGAAACCGATCAATGGTGGTAGTTTCCTCCAGAAATGCACAAAACAGTAAGGTCGGCTCTCCTCCTCCTCTCGGAACTCTCAACATCAAATCATAACAATACATAATGAGGAATTAGGTCAAATTCCTCCCTTTATATCTTTCCTGATCTAATTCTTCATTGACCTCACTTAAGCTAGGCGCCTTTCCTCCTAAAGTGATTTATTTGTCAATTAAGTCCCCCCTTAACACCTTTTCATTCTAATTCTTCGTTGACTTAAGCTTAAGTGACTTTTCCTAAGTATTTTGGCTTAATTCACCGTTTAGCCGTCAATTCCTCCTTATTTCTCCATCTTCTTCCTTGTTTGTGCCTGACTATAGTCTACGGGAACATATAGACTACTAAGTCACTCCCTGTTGGCCTACTCTTGGGAACGAGACATCACAGAGGAGGGGTTAACTCCATTACCAACATCGGTTGTCTCTCTTTTGTCTTTTCATGTGCTTTATTCCATTTGAGTTCATGTATGTTATGTATTATTTTTTAAGAGCATGGATTCATATGCCCTTTAATCCTTATGCAAATAACTCGTCAGAAAACGATTTGCGATTGAAAACTTGTGTAGAGTAAGTACTCACCCGGTTTCAGATCAAGTGGTATCATAGTAGGATGACTGCTTTGCATGATGGAAAAAGGAGCAAAGCAAGCAGACAAACTTCAAGAATTAGAAGAGAAAAATCATAGCATTCAAGCTGAAAATGTAGAGTTGATGAGACTTTTGAAGGTTGCAAAAGAAGAGAAGCAAGAGCTTCAAGAGAGATCTCGGTTTCATGGAGAAGTCCTCAACGGAATTATTGAAGAATTACAGCTCGAATTACAAACCGAGGATGATATATTGGCTAAGTTGCAGCATGGTGAACGAATGGAAGACAAAGAGCCTTCTACCGTGGATGCACAAACTCAAATCGAGGTATATGATGTTTCTTCCTGTTCAATGTTTTCTTCGTATTAAACTAACGTGGGCATGAAGCTCCTCACGAAGATAGGATACAAAGGAGGTGGACTTGGCATTCATGGCCAAGGAATCACTCAGCCATTAGAGGTGGTACAAAGACCACGATTTGCAGGTTTGGGTCATGTCAAGGAAGAGAATGGAGAATGTTCAAAGGTTGTTGAAACAAAAACCATCTCTTCACCAACATATTCGAAGAAAGGAATCAAGTCAGTTTGTCCTCATCATATAAGGGACAATTCAGAAAGGCATTAAAGTCATTCAAATTCTTTCATTGCAAATAAGAATCATGATTCTTGCAATATGCATTATTGCACTCGATCTTCTAACCATGATGCAGCTAAGCATCATAAGAAGAAAACTTGGCTAAAGAAAAGCACATCCACTAGAAGTGCGACAAAGAAAAAGGAAAGGATTCTATTGAAGGGAACACGAAGAAATTATTGCAGCTATTGCAATATAAGTGGCCATTGGGAGAAGAAGTGTTGGACGTTGCACCCCGAAATTCACCACAAAACAAGCATGAAGCTTGTGAAAGAGCCCATGCAGAAGGAGGCATTGTTGAAAAAGGAAAGTGCTTTGTGTTGGTTGGGTAAGAAGTGTTTATTGTTTCTGCAAACTACGATTCTGTTGTTTTCCAAGTTTCCAATTTACATGGGGACAGATATCCTCTTTAATGAAGAAAATGGTCAAAATAATTCTGTCTCGAATTATAGAACTAACTATACCAGATCAAAGAGCTCACCGAGACGATTCCAACGACGCTTGAATGGCGTCAAACAACGTCCTTATGAAGAAGCTACGAGGTTCTGAAATTTTTCAAAAAAAAAGACATGCAAGATTGTGTCCACTGTGTGAGGTTTCGATCATGTGAATCAGAACGACCACGTTGCAGAAGCAAGATTGCTTCCTTGGAACGTTAGGTTGGAGAGATCACTTCCCAACAATTACTTCAAATCTATTCATCTTCTGCACAGATCCAACTTGAAATGGCACACGCGAGATCGCGTGTTGGGCACTAGAAATGACACACAGATTGTTGATCTTAGCCGTCATTCACTGGTCATTGTGAAAATAAATAGCAGGTGGTAGAGAATCACAGTAGGAGTGCGAGTGCGACGCTGGGTTCAACGGAGAGAAGGATAACGGGCGTGATGGTGGTGACGGTAAGCACCATAACCCTGGAATTTATTGTCGGCAAGACCTGCTAAATCCCTAGCGAGAAATTCCGTGAGATTTCCACCGTCGTCATAACCAGAAGACAGTTTGGTTGTTGTCGTACTTTGCTGGTGGCCTTGTGTCATTTGGATTTGGGAGGGCGAGCCAATTCGTGGTCAGGAAGAAGCGACTTCTGGCCTTGTAACAAGGAAACATGACCGAATACATTCAACAACAATTGCCCGAGTCCATGCCAGAGACAAAATATCTGCGGCATCCAATAGATATATATTGAGGAAATTAGCTATTGTTTCAATGGAGGGATGTAACGACTCCCTTATTGGGTGGAGACCCTTTTTCTTTGGCGAATGATAATTTTGGATTACCTTTACTCATTGGAAAGTGTCGTGGCAGGAAAATAAGGCCAAAGTGAATCAAACCTCTGACTATTATACAACAACTCCAGCACCTTTACCACTCCGCCACCATTACTCCTTACTAAGGATAGTCAACAAGGTTTATTTAAACTTCTGGGGATTTGGAGTTTACGGAGAAGGGTTGGCCGAGGATCTGATCCTGGTGTTTTGTTAGCAATTGTTATATCTTTAGCAAAAGTCTTGATAATCAGTTTCAACTGTTGGTCTTGATATAGCAATGGTTCCAAAGAATATGCCACAGGAAGCGTACCCACGGGATTTGAGCCTGATACATCCGACACCAAATCAAGCGAACTTACCAATTCGCCAATGATGGCATCTATAACAGCTTCAGAGGGATATGTTTTGATTTCAAATAGTATACAGAACTGAAATGCTAAAAAGGAGTTAGCCATGACACCTGAGTTGGCCATTGCATCGAGTTGCAAACCATCTTTCTTGGTTGAGAATCCAGCCACAGGTTAGTCCATGGGGAAACAAAAGCGTTGTCGCCTCTATACAAGTGCCTGTGAGATCTAGTGGTTGTCGTCCAGAGAAGAAGATCTGTATGCATAGCACCAAGTAACAAATGATGTCGGTATTTTGTTGGGTTGAATGTTGATTGTATTGTCAACGAGCTCACAGCACGTTCGGAGTGTTGTTCCTTTAATTTGCATAGATCGTTGCAGTTCCCGCTAAACATTGTTTGGCATCCAGAGGATAGAGATACATGTGTGCCATCAGGCTTTGATTTGATAGCTTTCCATGCACAGATTCTGACAAACAATGAAATCTGATGCCCATTTCGTTGAAATCGATGCTAATTCAGTTGTTGGACCGTGGTCTCTGCCAACAAATAACTTTGTTGTGGTATCAATGTTTATCCAAATGATTGAGACAGTTGGCTGACAATCGAAAGAGCGGTCAAAGATGGGGAAAAGCACCGTGAGCATAACCTGCGTTAGAACTGAGATAACGATGGTTGCATGCATTTTTGACTTGTTATTTGTTAGCCTCCTTCACTGTTTTTGGGGAGGGAAACAAGGTCGCATTTCCACTAGTGGAAAAACCCTTCAAGTAGTTGCCTTTCGTACTATGTTGAACATTTTGGAAAAGGTGCAACATATCGATTTCCTGAGAATTATGAGGACTACGCTTTTGATGACTCTGGTGGACGACAACCTCCAGTTTATCCAGGTCTATCGATGAATATGGGACCTCCTACAATGATGTGCTCATGCTCTTGGAGGTGCGAGCTCCAACACTACGGTTGAATTCACACTAGTAATGAAATGTGCAGGGTGAACGATGTACTCGTGTGATGCACAGTTGTGGACGGTGTTAAAATTCATTATGCTCGTTGGCCATGAAGATGAATCATCTTCAATGGAATTGGCATCGAAGAGTGCACTACTGGGAGTGTCGAGGACTAGATTGGAGGTGGAGCGCTTGGACATTACATCTAGTACTGGGCGCCAAAGAACAAGGCCGAGACCACTTATACAGACATGGAAATGTCTGATTCCGAAGTCCAAGGTTATATGGAGTTGATAACCATGGGGTCAAAACTTTGGTAAGAGTTAATATGCCTTTTTAATATGGGTAAAAGGCGCTTATTGTTCTACTTACTAATGTGGATTTACATTATAGTTTTTGAAACCAATGGTATTGATGCCATATGTGTTGGCAAGCAAAGGAAGAACAAAGATGGTCTTTCAAAGATTTTTTCCATGAATCAGATTAAAGATCAGGACTTTGGTAAAAGTTTGATTATTGAAACTTTAGTTTTATTTATATACCATAGTTTTTAATATAAGATGCCATAGTATTTACCATTGAATGATGCACATTTTTGTAAAGGGTAAGAAGAACCATAGGGTTTCCATCAATGATTTTTGATTGTGCGCACATTATGTAAAGGGGGTTTAAAAAACCATATATTTTTCCTTTGTGCATATTTTGGCATGAGAATTTCCTTGAGAATTACCTTGAAACTTGATGTAAATGCGTTGTAATGAGCTTGAAAACCATAGAGTTGCTCGACTATGTGACATTTCTAGCACATTAAAAAGTCCTTGTAACTTGATGTAAATGTGATTACAAAGCATTGTAAGGGATTTTAGCCACTCTTAAGTGAGGAAGAGAGTGAGAGGCATTTTATTCCATGCCTAAGCCTTGATTGGCTTCATTTTAATCATTCTAATCAGTTGAATGAGGCGATTATCCTAAGCCATTTTGGAAATTCATTGTAAACTTGACCAACGAGTGTTTGTAAACTCTTGGTAAGTAAGGTATTCCAACGTTGTAATCTAGGTATATCAGCTACAGGTTGCAGATTTATGCAGATGTGGGTTTTGCATTTTGAGCTCCGAAGAACAAAGGTGAAGGAGACAAGGGATGTGCCTTTTTCCAAACATTTGATTTGCAATAATTGCAGGTGTTGGCTTTACATTCTGATTCCAAAGTACGTGGGTGAAGGAGTCTTGAAGGAATGTGCCTTTTGACATTTTCATACAGATACAGTTGAAACCTTTGGGGACCAAAAGTTTTGTTTGTGGGGAAGCGTGATCCGGGTGGATCTCCACACATGGAAGGGACTTCTACTTGGCTCATGATGTCAAGTTCAAATTGGTGACGAAGTTGTGAAAGGGTGAACTTATATGCTTTTGAGTTTTATTTTCTCATGCATTAGTGCTTTGTGAGAAAAAGGTCTCATGCATTTTTAATGCTTTTATGAGATTCTTATGCATTTAGTTATTCTTTATGAGATTTTGAAAAACTCATACATTATTAGTCACTTTTGATGTAAAATGATTAATACTTGTGAGGGAAATCAAACTCACTTATTTATCATTAAATTATAATTTTGGAAATTGTTTCTTATGTGAGAAACCACCTCACACCAATTTTCCATTTTTCTCACTATTAGGTTGAGATAATCAAGAACATGGATGAAGAGTCTTTGGGTGGTTTTGAGACTTTTCCCATTATGTGCTTGAAGATGGTTTGAGATCCTACATTCATATATCTTGTTTTTCCTCTTTTGTAATTAGATCCTATTTTTGTGGATCTAGGAATTAATGCTCTTTCTTAAGAAAGAGTGAGGAAAAACTATATAATGCCTTATGTGAGCCCTTTGAAGGGAGAAAGAAAGTAATGAGGAATTAATGAGTGGAGTTATAAATCCATAGTGCTACTACTCATAAGCATTGATAGACTTATTCATGTAAGGAATTTTTCTTCTTGATGTAGGGAGAGATATGAGTGTGAGCAGTCTTCTTGAATCCTCATTGAAGGAGAAAGAATCTATTATGTAATCACTTATGAGAAGGTCCCAACATATTTTTAAGAAGGAATGAAGTGATTGGTATTCCAATTGAAGCGGGTCTGGAGACATAGCGTAGGAGGGGTGAACTCCGTTACCAACATCAGTTGTCTAGATCTCTTGTCTTTTCATGTGCTTTATTCCATTTGAGTTCGTGTATGTTATGTATTCGTGTTTAAGAGCATGATTAATCATGGATTCATATGCCATTTAATCCTTATGAAAATAACTCATCAGAAAATGATTCTCGATTGAAAACTTGTGTAGAGTAAGTACTCGTCTGGTTTCATATTAGTGTATCACATGGTACGCCATTTGTTTGCGGCAATTTTGTATAGTGCTAAACATATGTCGTTCTATGATACGTGGGAGGTCGAACTTCCCTTTTTCCTCAGAGTTGTTTTGCTTATTTTTTGAGAGGTTTTCAGAGATGAGAGCAACTTTTTTCCATCAACCTACTAGGTCGAGGACTCATGTGTGGATGCAGATGTGGGGGGAGATGATTCCCAAGAGGGGCCAACCAAAGTTTCCAACCAGGATTTCCCGAGGCGCACTGGGCTAGGCAACATGACAGATCACATGTTCGTCAAGGTGTCGTGTCCTTACACGAGTTTGGATTGGCGAGGATCTAAGAACATCCTCTTCACACAAGATGAGCCACCAGATGATAGAGATAATATTTTTTTTTTTTTTAAATTAATATGTATTCATCTCATTGTCTTACTTAATTAGAATAAAATTGATTCTAACACGTTCTTTAACTTGTTTTTTTAAATTGTTTAATGGATTAATTGTATAATTATGGTTCTGTACTATATATTTTGCATATATTGGCATTTTCATTGGGGATGTTGTTTATGTTTGTTATAAGATGGTTATCATCATCATGTTTATTTTTATAAATTACAAAGTTCAATATGGTTGAAACTATAATTATAAAATTGAAACTATAATTGCATAGATTATTCATTATACATATTCATTCTAACTATTTTTTTTTTCAAAAAACAAATTACAAATGAATAAATATTATTTTCCATTGTACTGATTAATCTTTTTGGATGGACTCTTCTACACTAAAAATTGTTATTATAAAATTTTATGATCTCCAATCATAAGCATTCTATTGGATTTAAAATTTTATGGATTCAAATATTTCTATTGTTATTTTTGTGATTATTTTGTAAGTTGATTGCTATCAAATTTTAAATTACTTCATTGATTGTGGTTTTACTCAACATTGGGGGCATAATTTTATAAATATTTTCAAAAGCAATGATAAAAGTATGTAAACTAGCAAACACTACTTTAGTTAAAAAACAATTTATCACAAAATCATGTTATAAATTTATTTTTTTAATTATAAACCACATTTTTTATTAATCTTACTTTTAAATCTACAAAATAAATGAACATAAACTCAGTTTTTGAATCATCATGTTAACATACCCTAAAAAATGTTGTATCATTAAACATGCATATCAACCATATCATTACATCTATTTATATCAACATAAAAAGTAGAATTTTATATCGCATTAAAAGTTCAACTCGACATTTAACATTTTTCAGGATTTCACAATTGGAAATACTTAAAGAAGATGATTTTTTTTTAAATATATACGACGACATATAAATATGTTAAAATAACAATTGTTCCATGAAATCACAAATAATTTGGAAGAAAAACACATTACGCATCAAACTTATTGTTAACCAACTGAAATTGTTCAAAGATTTGCAATGAAAGAGCCTTTGAATCCTTAGGATTATAGGCATGCACCTCAATATTGTAATGAACCTCCTCATTACGACAACAAACCTCTTATAACAAGTGCAAAAAAAAAAAAATGTGTGTGTGTGTGCGCGTGTGTACAAGGATAATAAATACATTCGACTCTGCGTCACCACACGACGACAAACATGACTCATGCAAAGCAATGGCAACATAAAGATCTAAGATGCACATAAACCTCTGCAAGAAAAAAATGACAATCAACAAACAATAATAAGACTAACTACCCACCCGTCCTACCCTACAATGGTTAGGACCTCCAAGACACATAAGCAACACTCAAGCCCAGGTTCCCATCGATTTTAACCATTTAAGGTCTCAGGGTTGACGACTGTTATGAGGAACATGGAGGTGTCTACAACCCGCCCGACACAAGCAGACCAACCTTCTAAGCTAATGACAATAACATAACCATCAAGATTGCAAACAACCAGGTTATCTACATTAAGGCATTTTACGATAGTGCGTCATTATTAACTCATTACTACTATTACAGTATTGCATGGGAGGTGTACTTTTAATCAAATTACAAGACAATTTCATTTAATAAAGCAAGTAAGGTAATTAACACAGCTTATCCCAACTCCATTACGAACCTTGCAAAGCATGTCTACGTGAATAATGACATCAAGGCGTAGTTTAAATTTAGTCCTAAAACCAATTAGTTGCGAAATTTCAAATTACAGTGTCATCAGAGTACTAGCTCAATCAATCGCCTTAAATTGTTATTAAAGTCATAAGTACTCTATTTGCAATTCATGATCTAATAATCATGTGGTTATACATATAACAATACATCAAAATAGATTATTCACCCCTTAACCATTCTTACACTAATTTCCTCATCCCAAAATAATAATAGTGATAGTAATTGTTATTATTATTATTAATAACTAATAAAAATAACACCTCACTACTTTAAACATGTTAATCCTAAAAATCTTGAACCATAAAAAAAAATCTTAAACCATTCATGACCCTATAAAGATATTTAATACATAATTGGTAATACTCGTACACCTCATCCATTCTGAATAAATAAGGAATCTACACTATAATGGTTCATGTACATAATGGTTCACCACATAACATAATAGAAGGATAAGGGTTAAAAGGAAGATATTTTTATTTAAATTAAAAGAAGAAAAGGGAACTAAATTAAAAGTTAAATGAAACTACATTACCTTCTGGTGCAGGAACATTCCATTAGTTGTTCATCAACTAAAAATCAAAATTTGTAGGTGATTAATGTGGAATGTTGCCTAAATTAAAAAGAGGTTGGGAACGAAAAGTGTGGAGAACGAAACCAAGGGTTTCGCGCTACTGTAATTAGTACTGGCGAAAAGGCCCATAATAACTTATTTGTCTTTCTTTTCTGTGTCATGTATGTTTAGAGTCCTGGAATAGCTTCATCTTACTTATGGGTGTGGGATAAAAAAGTTTCTTCCTTTAGCATTGGAGCTCATAAATGCCGATGGCTTTCATAAAAGTGTGATTTCTATATTTACCTGTTGAATCAATCTAGGGTCGACTGCCTGATGTACAATCTAGGAGGCTGTTGTGTTAATGTTGTATAATGATAGTTAACTTAACGATATTTTGGCCTGATTAATATTCCGGCAACATCTCATTGCATCCTGTGTGATCACATAAGCAACACTATTCTAATTTCTGGAAAAACGATATTCTTTGCACAAATATAAATTTAATTTTCCTTGATATTTTAGCAATGGGGAAGCACAGTGAAGAAAAAAAAGATACAGGAATGTTGCAATGGAGAAGCACAGTGAAGAAAAATGATACAGAAATGTACGCTTACGATCACGTCAAGCATGGCTTCAGTGCTAAGTTGACCCAACATCGCACGTCTTCCAGGGTTCTACAAAATTCTAACCAAAAAAGGGGGGCGTTTACAGCCCAAACAGAGTGACGATTTGCATAGAAATAAAGTTATTAATTCCAATCCTCAATGTTTCGACCTTTAATCTAAACTTTAGCAAGGTTGTTCGACTACGGAGAACGCATCTATTTCATTTTAATCCAAACTTTAGCAAGGTTGTTCGACTACGATGAATGCATCCATTTCATTCTAATTCTATTTTTCATCATCTCAACTTTTTAATCTAAAAATTGCAAAGCTTCAGCCACCACTTTTTTGATGTTCCTGTCTTTGTTCGTTTGGGAGGTCTTAACTTAAAATCCACCCGGTGTGATGGCTAGCCTTGGTTCCAATTATGAATTGGTTGAAACAGTTCAATACCAGCCACTGTTTGTAGCATTCAACCATGGTCTGTGATTGTGATCTAAAGGTAAAACTCACACGCGAATAAGGCAGTCACCAAAATGCCATAGTCAAAAGTGGTCAAAGTCATTGAGCGGATGTTGAGAGGTTATTACTTTTTTTTTTTTTTTAAATAAAATTAACATTGCACGTAGAGGGCGCATTTTATAGAAATTGCGGTAACACAATCATTACTAAACGTTGGGCCAATAGAGAAACTACAATAATACAATCGAAGGAGGTATCATTGTGCAGTAACCAGTACATGATAAGATTCAGGCATACTTTAAAAATTAACAATACTCTCGGCAGATCTATATCCCTGCTCGTGGAAATTAGACAAACATTAATCAATTACCAAAACAAAAATGCCAAGAAGGAGTTTTCTTGGGTAAAAAATTACAAGGACTGTATCAGAAACAAGTTTTCCAGCGTGATTGTACACAGTGAGTTTTGTTGTTCAGAGGTTAGAGACGAAAAGATAATTACAAGGCTAGAGGTTACTCAAATTTGACACAGTAAAATTTTGCAGTAATGTTAAATACACACAAATTCGTCGGAGTAAGTAAATGAGGAAAAACCATTCAGTCCAACAAAACCTGACACCGACTGAAGTTAAATATTCATCCATCTAGATTACCAATACACATGCAGATCTCACCATACATCCTAATGCATTGTACTCTACAAATCAAAGAGTGTACCGTTGCCTTTTTGCCTGTTCCGAGTGTCGTCCACGTGCTCCGTCCCACTTGCGCTCGCCGACCGTTGAGACCTCACCAGTACCTCCCAGCCAATGCTACGGGTACTCTTCTTCCCCCTTAGCCCCCCAAGCCGCAAAGGGGCCACACACTATCCAGATGGTACATCTAGCTCCCATCTCACCTCACAAGGCCGAGCTACCACTCCTATCCGAACTAGGAAAACCCAACTCCCCACAAGTAATCAGTCAAGTCACTAATTCAGCAGTTTAACGTTACGCTAATAGTCGATCCCCCTCTTCCTCCTCCTTCCTCTCTTTTATAGAGTTTTAGAACTTCCAATCTTTCCCTAATCTCATTTAATTTAAGTTTTAAATAAAAATCTTCTAAAAAGTTTCCCTCGTACAAGTGTCATTCATCCCCCACATTCCTCCAATAATTATTTTTCTTTAATTTATTAAATTGTCTTATTTCCCTCACGCACCTAGAGTTACTCCTAAATTTACTCATAGGTGTTCCTAGATTCCCTTACAGGTTTTAAATACATTCCCTAAAATGAAGTTGCTAATTTAGTTCAATTTAGAAGGTTCTTAATTGCAGATTCTTTACTAAGTTGACATCGCTTTTTACCATAAGTTCCCCTCTTTCCCTTATTATGTTTCCTCCATTCCTTAGTTTCCTAAATTTTATATTTCCTTCTTTCCCCTTTTTATTAGAGCCAAAATGGCAGTTGCGCAATTTTACCCTCTTTTCCTTTTATTATTAATTTAATATATTTTTACACTTTCACAAGTTAAATAATGAATTTCTTCTTTACCCTTGATATCCATAGATTTTATTTAAGTTCTTACTCTCTTCATTTTTCCCAAAAATTTATGAAGTCCACAACTATTACTTAAGTGGTTTTTAGTTTAAATTTTATTATTTTATTTTTATAAGGTATTTTTCTTAAGGGTGGACAAAATTTTACCCCTAGAGAAGTTTTAGACTTAGAACTTAGCTTCTGAACTGGGCGACATTTATTTAGGGAAGTTGTGTTAAAATTTCTTAATGTGTTGTCTGTCTTAGGGCCATCTAGGTTCCTACCTCTATCATCATCAATACGATGTGCCCTTCAGGACGCACTAGGTGCTCCAAGGGTGCCACTCGCCTCATATTTTCCTTTGCGCGATGTGCCCTTCAGGATGCACTACATGCTCTAAGGGTGCCACTCGCCTCTTGTGTTTCTTTTGCATGACGTGCCCTTCAGGATGCACTACATGCTCCAAGGGTGCCACTTACCTCTTGACTGATTGGTAGATATCAATAACCCCTGGAGTCAACACTCCGCCAGGTCAACTTGTGGGAGACTAAGGGCTTCTAAGGAATAAGGCCCCCGCCTTATTGCTCACCCCTTAGAGTCATCATGAGAAACTTTCACAGTCTACCCTCACGACATCGTGGGTCCTCTCGAACTAGGCAATCGTTAGCCTACAGTTTGAGCCACAGCGGGAGCGCTAGTAGGCTGTGGCAGGGATGTTGTCCACACCTCTCCCTCAACCTCTCTGGTAGTCGTGTGTGACCCCTTTACTCCATATGTGAGTCTGGTCGATAAGCTATCGTAAGCCTGCAGCATCAACAATCATGTCAGACATGTCCACATCATATCATCTAATCAAATGTACTAAAATCACTGTAAAACAATCAAACCCCAATAGCACACTCCCTAACTCGATCCAGAGTCCAAGGGTTTCGTCGATGCCTCTGCATCCTCAAAGTCCAAAACCCTGGACACTCAGTAAAATCGAGTCAATATCACCTGTCTATGTCAATGCAGTAAAACATCATGTCATCTATCATAACGCATCATAATCAAAGACAAATGTTTTAATATCATAATAATCCGGATCACTTGTGAGCAAGTGTCCTCAAAGAATAAGTTCGCTCAGTGCACCAGAGCAGGATGTTACATACACCCCCTCTTGGTCTAAACTTCGTCCTGAAGTTTCACAATATAAATGTCGAAAATAAAGTGTATCACAGTGTCATATGTCTATCTATCAAACAAAAATGGAAGTTGTTGGCACATAACATAAGCGTCCTCCTAGGTCGCCAAGTGTGGACTATAATTATCCCACTGGACCTTGACCTGATCAACCGTTCGACGTCATAACTGTCGAACATGGTGATCTAAGATGCGGACCGGCTCAGTCATGAGCACTCCCTCGTCCGATACCTGCAAGGAACTCATGTCAATCACATGTGTAGGATCACTAATATAATGTCTCAAAACAAATACATGAAAAACATCGTGCATATGCCTCAAAGAATCAGGCAAGGCTATTCGATAGGCCACAGGC
Source organism: Picea engelmannii (assembly GCA_009831015.1). Lineage (NCBI taxonomy): Eukaryota > Viridiplantae > Streptophyta > Pinopsida > Pinales > Pinaceae > Picea > Picea engelmannii. Next base: position 484,832 of record ML786908.1, on the reverse strand, counting down.
CCCTTTCTCTCCACAATCTTGAAAGGTCCCATGAACGTAGGAGAGAGTTTAGCTCCCTTTCCAAACTTGATCGAACTCTTATGCGGTTTATCCCGCAAGAAGACTCGATCATCGACCTCATAACTACAGTCGACTCGGTGTGCATCGGCATAACTCTTCTGTCAATCCTGCACTTATTTAATCCTTTGTCTTATGGTTTTCATTTTCTCTTCCATTTCTTGGATCGCTTCTAGTCCCACTAGGACCCTATCCTCAAACCGATCCCAACTCAAGGGCGTCCGACACAGTCACCCGTAAAGAAACTCGAAAGGCGCCATTTAACATTTAACATTTTCCAGGATTTCACAATTGGAAATACTTAAATAAGATGATTTTTTTTAAAATATATACGACGACATATAAATATGTTAAAATAACAATTGTTCCATGAAATCACAAATAATTTGGAAGAAAAACACATTACGCACCAAACTGACTGTTAACCAACTGAAATTGTTCAAAGATTTGCAACGAAAGAGCCTTTGAATCCTTGGGATTATAGGCATGTACCTCAATATATTATGAGGAGGACCCTGCAATTTACCTTTTTTATTTGATTTATAATATCTATCATGTTCACTTTTCAGACATATCTCTTTTTCTGCATATTCTCCTCTATATAGAATAGAGTCACTCGAACATGCATGATATGATATGTACTCAACACCCAATATTTTCAACATTTTCTCTACCTCTTCGTAGCTACCATGAAAGACATTATCACTTGGAAGAACCTTATCTTTGAATAACCTGCAAGTAGTGGGAAATAGAAACGTACAATGTTATTTAATGTTCATAAAATCAATCATTTTTAATGTTGATTGTGTGACAATATTTCTCAAATTATAAGGGCATTACTGATGATCAATTACCTCAATATTGTCGAGAAGCACGCGTTTGAAATGCCAAACTTTGCTTTCAAGTTGCACAGTAACATTGTTGTCCCCAATTGGGTATACTTTGACTAGATAGGTTCAAAGAGAGGGGTGGTGGAAGCAAATTTCAAACTTTCGAATAAGGTATCATTGATATGAGCATCATCCCCTCGTTCATCATTCTCGAATGCATATAACAACATTGTCTCCATGGAAGTTGTATCCCATAAATAATCATCCATACCAACCTCTATTTCATTGACTCCATTACCAACTTGTGAAGAACTACTATTGTTATAGTCATTCCTAATTGGTGACTCTAGACGTAGTGGGAATTCAATAGGTGGTTGATTCAAACATTCTTGGTATTCTTCCTCTCTGAGTTGTGCTCTTATTGCAACCTTCTCTCAATTTGACATTGTAGTGGGGTGCAACGAAAGATGATGGGTAGGTTGCTCATCATCACTAGAATCCTAATTTAAAAAATATTGAATATTAGTACATCGATGATATTAGTAAGCACAATGCAATTGGTTTTTTCAAATCAAATTATACAAAACAATTGTTACCATCGATGACCCAGGATTGCGGCTAGAAGATGGCATGTCACTATTGGTAGCGTAAAGTGGTTTTCCATTATCATCTACCAACTAGTTGTTGTATGTTGCTCCTGATAAGATATTACAACTTCTTTGAATTGGTACTAAAATATTATCTGCATCTAAACTTGATTATGAATCAGGATCCTGCAAATTTGGTCGTTACATTTTTATTCAGATTGACATGGATAATGAAATTAAATTCAATTAGATAATATAAATATTAATAAAATATGAACTTACTCGATATGGAAAGGGAGAACTCCGTGATGGACTTTGAACAATGTGGAACAGGCTAGAATTTAAAGAATTGGCCATTTGATATTGCAATCTTATTTCCCTACATTTGAGCAAAATCAATAGTAAATTATCTTTAAGAATAAGGCGACTTTAAGTGAAATATTTATACTATGATGTATTATAAGTCATGTGGATGCATCATGAAAATAATTTAAGATGAATATATTATTTTGTGTGCAAATAAAAAATCAAATTACTTTGAAAACATAACGATGCATTATTGTAACAAACATGCACTGGTGTGTCTATAACATTGTAAAGCACCATGTGTTTATATATGCATCATGCCTGTCTCATGAATTCAAATAATAATAATAAATAAATATCCAATATCAGTGCTCCAAAAATTTAAAATGCACCGGTGTGTCGTATACACATCCGCACGGATGCATTAAAGTACTAAACAAATCGAATTTTCGAAAAAAAAAGCCGGACTTTGTTTTTTTACAATTGAAAAATGAGAAGGAATTTAAAATCTAATTTCATAAAGTCATTTAAATAGTAAAAACGTATTCACTGTTTCATTATTTTACCAAAGTTTATAGTGGAAATATTTGAAAGAGAAATTTACAGTGGAGAGCACTGTGGAGCAACACAATACTTTAGAACAACAAGATTTATTTAGAATATCATAATTTGAAGGTCACTAGGTGATTCATTTAAAAACAATTTCATAAATCCTTTCATGGGTATTAAGCTATTCATTATTTATTATTTTTCCAAAATTTACATGGTACAAGTTTGCAAGAGAGACATAGAGGGGAGCACTATGGAGTAGCATATGAATACTTTTGAAAGAAGAGTTATTCAAAAGATAATAATTGGACGGGTATTGTAATTAATTCCAAACCCTTTTGGAGCAACAAAATTATTCATAAAATCATAAATCGAAAGGTTTTGTGATTCAAAAAAAATAAAAAAAAATCATACTTACCTTAAACCTTTGCTTCTTCTTGTTTGTGTGACTGCAAAACTTCAACCTAGGGTTTAACTCCCTCTATCACTTCATAATTATAGTTTTTCATTTTAGGTTTTTATATTTAATGGGTTTTTCTTTCCATATATAAAGTGTTTGACATGTGATGCATCAAATCCAAACCCTCTCGGCCCCATCATGTTTTTTCTTTTTTTTTTTAAGTTTCGGGTAATTGGTACGATTTATGTAATATAATGCATCGGTGTGCTTACATATACAAACACATCGACTATGCCGCAAACAATGTAAAAAATCCATTCATGGATGTGTAAATTTATTTTTTATGGTATTTTTTATTTTTTATTTTTTCAATTGGACTGGTGTTGTTAACGATACTTATCGCACCATTGTAATTTAATGTTTTTAAAAAACATTTATCGGTGCATTTTTAACATTAAACACATTGACGTTGTTAACGATATTTTATGCACCACTCTAATTTATTGTTCTTTTAAATATTTTTTATAGCGTTGTGTTTGATAACATGTAACATACCGATGTCTTGATATTAATACAATGCACCGGGATATTTGTTTTGGTGAAAATTATGTGATTTATTTATAAAATATATTTAATATTTTATGTATTGAATGGTACAAGTTGTATATTTATAAAAAAAATGTATGAGAATAGTTCCAATAACACAAATTCTAATGGATACAAAGATAGGACATCCAAAAAGGAAAAAAAAAAGGCAAGTTCTTTGTAAATTCTATAAAACAATAATATGTTTGAACTATATGTAAGTTTAACTAATATGTATTAGTTACTTTGTGTCCTGTAGAGCCATAAAATGAGGAATTTCGATAAGATTATTTTTTATCTAAGTTCATAAGAGCGTAAAGGCTTGACGGAAAAATTGCAAAAGGATGAACCAGGTGAATGAAAAATTCTATTCAATATGAGTTTTTTTTTTAATTTTCATTGTTTTTTTACTTAAAAATATTAGATAACATGTTCGAAACAATCTATTTATTCACATATGTTTAATGTTTTGCAGATGGAACCAACAACAAAGGAATGAAATGCCATCCGAAGAAAAAATAAATTAGAAGATGTAAATGATGATGAATTGGTTCTTAGCTCATTTGGAGTGGTGTTGGAAGTTAATGAAAGGGGGGGGGGGGGGGG
>ML786908.1:469802-480898 GCA_009831015.1 Picea engelmannii | reverse complement strand
GTACAAAACTATGAGGGATATAGTGGAACACCACTAATTACACTTTCTTCTTATTTTCGTAGATGGAATCATTTGAAGAAGAGGAAAAAATTGATCCATTCAACAAAACATTCAACCAAATAACCCAAGTCATGGAAGTAGCTCGAGCATGTCTGACAAAAATTCCAGCGAGGAATGATGATCAATATATTTGGATATGAATGCAAGATGTTGTATTTTTTGAAATTTATTGTCTGTGAAAATCAAACATTTTGTTTGATCTAATGGACATAATACTGTCCTAATTGAAAGACAAGGGGTTACCAATAAGGGTCCCATTTTGTATGACAAAGAACCTCTTATTCATATATAATAAAATATGTTTTGTTTTATTCTTTTGTGTTATCCAATGTTCCTCTGAAATGTTACATCATTGAATAAATATATGGATGATTAAATATTATAACAAAGAGATGTGAACATTGATGATATAACAAGATATTCCAAACATGATATGCAAATTCACTAATGAAAATTTAATTTATATGAACACTATTATAAGATATCTGTCATTTTTTTGATAAATAATGTAATTAAAAAATAACAAAAATTGTGCATTGTCACAGGTCAATGCTTCTCAAAAGAAAAAATAGCAATCGATGCATTCAATAGGTGCCTTTAGTTATAACATGCACCAGTGCTTGTACATAATACGCACCGGTGGTGACATAAATTGAAAAAGAAACGATATTAATAATATTTTAACGAAAAATTAAAATAATAATACGGTTTATCAATGTGTTCAGTTTATAAGTGCATCGATGCTTCTCTTACTAGAGTCCACATCGGAGCCTTCTTGACATCATGCACCTGTCCTATTTGTTTTTTAATGCACCGGTGCATGTTATCATTGATTTTCCCGGTGCTTTATTCCTATTAAGGATCTAGTGCATTTATGTTTATAAGAGCATCGGTGCCCATATTTCTTAGATAGCCCCAGTGCTTTGGTTAACATGTGAGCACTGAGGATTTAAGTTCAAGAATACATCGATGCTCGGTATCATAGATTCTATTAGTGCATTGTTTTTATTAAATCATCGGGTTGTAGTTTGTATAAATGCACCAGAGCTCCAATATTTTAGGACTCGCCCGGTGCCTATTGTGAAACATAGGCATCGATGTGTTAATGTTTTAAGCACATAGATGTGTATGGCCTGTGAAGCGCACCACATGGAAAAACATCCACTACAACCTCTTTCCACCCAATTGTTTTTTAGTTATAATGAAGTTCCATTATAATCTTCGCAAAACCATCCGCTACCAAAAACAAATGTTTTCGAGGAGGTTTTTTGGACAATTTTTTTCAATTTTTTAACACTAAAATCCTCCGCTAGAGGTTATTTTCCTTGTAGTGTGGAGAAGTGGCAAGTTTCAAGTGGTTATGGACAAACAAAGAAGGCATGGAGAGAACCATCCCCTTTTAAAAATGCATTTGATGTAATTAATTATTATGCACTTTGATAACACATAATTGATTATGATACAATATATTGTTATTGCTCATTAATAATGATATATATAATGTAATTTCTCACCAAATTGTGTCAAGACGTTATTGAGAATAGACACACACACATAATGTCTGGACACACACATATACATATCGCAAGGAAATCTAAGGGATGTTTCTCTATAGTTGTGAATGAAATCCCTAATAAAATTGTCAATGTAAACTAATGCACTTTACCTAAAGGAATTTGAGCCGAGAACTTCTTGGCACATAGCTAACCAAATGCTCAACATTATTAGTGACCATTGATTGAGTTATCCCCTTAAGATAATAAATAGATATATTTTTATGATACTATCCACAACATTGAATAGTCATATAAGACAACAAAATTTACATTCTTTTTACTATTTTTCAAGAGAATGAAGTAAAAAATTATGATAACTAAAATTGATAGTATAATAGCAAGACTTGTATCATGAACTTGATCTACTCAACTAGATCTGGTCTCCTTAACGCATACTAGTTATCTAGTTGACTTTACACTCAAACATTTTCTTCCTACCCACATGATTTTCTCAATCAACCTTGTTATTTCTATCATTATAATCTTATATAAATTTAATCCAAATTCAATTTAGTAAGCACATAAATCTATCCACAAACTCCAAAAGTATTAAAAAACAAACATTATTATAAACAAGTGAAATATTGCTTCATGATTTTATAATATTCCACCTATTACAAGAAGAAACATGCCAAAAAAAATACATAAATAAATAATGAAATTTATTACACCTTTATGTTACTTCATAATTTATGACTATGGCCATTGGAAATTTATATTTTTTATAACATATATATTTGTGTATTATTTGTTTCTCCTATATAGTTTTATGAAAAAAATTATACTAGTGTAGCCACTTAACTTATGGTTGATGAACATTGATAGGTGATGATATCAAGAGATTGGAGGGATGCTTAGAGCTACCACCTGACATTGGTACCTTTACATTTGATCTTCATGTGAGATGACAACAACGGAGGCCACCAGTACAAACAAGGGAGGTTGCCACTACCCAAGGAAAAAGCTCGGCACTACTAAGGCAATGTGAATAGATGCTTGGTGGATGAAATCATGATAAGTGGCTAAATTTTTAGCTAAACCAATTTTAGGTAAAACCCAACGTGTATGAAATTAATCTTCCATTAATCATATTAAACATAATCTGATGTAATCAAAACCTTCCATTAATCACACTAAACATAAGCTCATATAATCAAAACCTTGCATTAAAAAATAACAATGAAAACATTCTCAACATCTTAAATATTAACCACACACCACACATCAATGATATCATTTAAAAAACATTTCCTTTGACAACCCATTCCCAATAAGGGGACACCTCTCAACTTAATAATTTGTTGTGGAATTCATTTTTTTAATATAGATAAATTATATTTGACCCTTTTTATTTAAAATAGTAAAAAGTAGCATAATATGTTGTTTGTTATGGAGTTCATTTTTCTTAATATGTGTCATATTAAAAGTATATACCAAAACTCAATTAAAAGATTAGATATGATAGTTTTCGAAAAATGCATACTTTCACTCCTACCACTGACCTTCTCAGAGTTGATTTTGCATACTTATCCAACATATCCAAAATATTGCAGTCAAAATGAATTATTGTCACTATCGTGTCTGAATTGTGATGATAAGTATCAATGTGAAGAGCGTGGAATTGGAAAACAATGTGAATATTTTCATCCAATCCATGATGGACTGTAACCCTGTGCAAAACTCAAGTTTTCCATCTGCCTTTTTTCTATACAAATCCATCTTGTATAAAATGATTTTTCAAATCCATCTCGTGTATAATATGATCTTGAATTCAAGTATATATACCCACAAAGGAATCGGAATTGGAATTCAAAGTTATGAAAGGAACCAACAACAAAATCAAACTGATTTCGTATATAATGTGTGTGCTTTCAACTACATATATGTCCAACGGATCAAGAGTGGCATTGGGATTATCAAAGGGCCCAACAATAGAATCAAACTCAAGACAGGTGAGATAAGTCTGAGGCATTTTCTCGTTATAATACATGACTTATAAGTCATATATTCTAACGATAAAATTCCCCATCATATGTCCCTTCACCAACCACATGGAATATTTGATGAGATTTTCACAGTACGGAACATTTGTGTCTATACGCAACATATATCTCTTGGACACTATGTCATTTTTATACATGTTGTTATCATTCTGTAATTTTTCGTGGCTACGAAAGGAAAACATAGAGGTAACTTTTTCAAACCACTTTTGGGATGGACACTGGCCTTTCCAACCATAGAGGGATCTCTCACTTAAATTATAACATAGTGGCCAGATCTATAGGTAAAGGCATAAATTTTATGATGTGGTGATAGGATTGATTAAAACACCCATTGGGTATAGAGTCATAATAAAGATAGGTCAATTCAAAGCTTTCAAAAATGGTTGATATGAACAAATGTACTTCATAGGCTAGGTAGCTAGAAATATGTCAGTGATCATAGGAATTATAGTATGGTGGTGAGAAGAAAATAACACATCAATTATAATAGAGAACCAAACAGTGGATGAGTTCTGTCACAATATCATAATACTAATGTATGAAAATAGAATGTGAGATAAAGAGCATCGACAATGAATTCTCTATCAATAATCATTCACTCATAATAGAAGAATAGACATAATGATCAACAAATATAGGAAACATTCACAAGGAAAAACAAACTGCAGATTACTAGCACAAGAATCATTGAGACAAATATTCAAGTCCTTTAGCTTGAAAGCTTTCATTAACAATAGAAAATATATGCAATATCCAAAGAGTCTTTTTCCTCCAATCTCCAACCCTTTTCTCCTTTTTTCCTTCACAATATATAGAATCAAATTTCAATCTAGATCAATTAGGTCGAAATAGTTAGGGTTTCACATTCAATAAGGAGTTACAAACTACCTCCTATTTTTTAGGGTTTAGTTTTTAACTAATTAAATTAAACGAAAATCTGTAAAAATAGGTTTTAAATATCCCTTTGAATCTCCCAAACCATGACACCCGTCAAAAAACTATGAGACATTTTTGTATATGAACATGTTCTTCAGATAAAACTATTTCTATTTGTTATATCAAGCACCATCTACTCAGAATCTATGCCTAAAGTTCACTACAAAAATAGTCAGCTACAGGAAATTTCACAGCAAACAAGAGATTTTGCAGTGACTAGTAATTTATCCTTTTATCCAAAATGGCAAACTGGGTTGGGCTTATGTTTTGTCCTCAAATTAATGTCACTATTATTCCTCTCCTAACAAAATTTGGGAAAAACCCAGTTTGTATTTTTAAAGTTAAGATGAAAATAACATTTCGCAACAACTAAGAAATTTGTCGCGAAATCTTTGTTTCAATAGTTTCCTTTGTGAAATCTCTCTCTCTGTTAGTATTTGATAGTGTATTTTCCATTGTTGCAGCTAGAATTCCATAGGGAATGTCATGGATAGCAAAATAACCACAAAAAAGACCAGGAGTGCTCCACATGCCTCATCGCCCCATCGATATTACATTGATAGAAATACCATCGAACATTGACACATGATCTTTTAAGAGACTAGGACATGACTACAAGAATCAATTAGAAACAAAACCAACTATTTTGACTTTTTAAATTAATACTCCCTAACACCTGCCATTGTAATCGTTTCTTGGTCAATATGTTTTGACCTTTAATTAGTTTTCAATTGCTTAATAAAGATTTATAAAATTTAATGAATATTTTGAAAATTAAAAGACATTTTTTTTTAAAGGCAATATAAATTGGATGATTTTTAGTGACTTACTAATTTCATTGCATTTCGGATGAAATTGTCACATAATAAATATTTAAAATCCAGATGTCCTACATTTTGATTAATGTATTGGTTAATATTGTCCATATATTGATTGATGTTGTACATCTTGAGTAAATACTTGGATTGTAGAAATAATTATTTGAATTATTTATAAAAATAAAAAAATCAATAAAAATTGATACGAAAGAATACAAAGGGTTTTTTGAGGTCAAACTACTTGTGAATTTGTTCACGAAATTACCAAAATAACACCAATGGATTCTATTATGGGGCCCAAAGTGTTGTCATTGTAGTTGCATTCATGTTTTCTATATTTTATCTATATGTTTGAAAACATATAATGTCAGAAAACAATAATTTTTAACTTGTTTGAAAGATAATCCCTATTAGTGAATTCTTAGTGCTTTGAGAATCGTCGCTATGAGCGGACTGTTATAAAAAAAGGATCGTGGAGCAATAAAATAAAACAAATGTGGAAATAAAACACAGAAGATACACAATACAATAGAGACACAAATATATGTGGTTCACTCAGTGTGGGCTACGTCCACTAGATAAATTTCCAGGTCCTTCCTTTATTATTATCCAACAAATGAAGGGATACAACCTACAACACATCCGCTCTAACTTCCTCTTATTTCTCTCACAATCTCCTCACTCAGAATACAATATTCACAATGATACATAGCCACAATATGCTTCCCTCATAAAAGAGGGTTCCCTTCTAAGGAAAAAAACTATAACATAAATTCTACCGTCAGATTTGCGACCTTATAATGAACGGTCCAAATTTACTATGAAATTACAATATACATTTACAAGGAAATTTTCCTTTAGGGGCTTCGCTCCTAAACCCCCATTGGGCAATGTTGTCCCCCAAACCCCATCTGTGGGCCAGCCTTCCCCTAGACCCTGCAAGGGGGTTAACCGCCCCCCCTACACTCCCCTGCATGGAGGAGTGTACATTCTTTCGGGGTCTAAAGTATTCATGGGGTATAAACATGGTGGAAAACAAAGACCTATGAATTAGGAAAATAATCAGGCTCCACAACCAACAATATCCCACTTAGAGACTGATCTCAACAACTCCATCACTACTATATCTGCTAGACTATGATCCTTCTTGGACCTGACAAATTTATCATCTTCATATTCATGTTTGAAGACCAACTGAAACTGAGCAGGAACTCAGTTTCTCCCTGGTTACTCCCTTGGTTAAAATGTTTGCAGGATTCTGGGTAGTGTGTATCTTTTCCAACTTCAAATGTCCATCTTCCAAGATAGATTGTATGAAATGGTACTTTAGTTGTATATTCTTATTCTTCGAATGGAATGTTTATTTATTTTCAAGATGAATGGCACTCTCACTATCATAGTGCAACCTGTTATTCTCCCACTTCTTTCCCAATTGCTCCATAAACGTGTGTAACCAAATCATTTCTTTACTAGCCTCTGTAGCAACAACATACTCTACCTATGTTTTTGAAAGTGCAACAACCTTTTGCAGTTTCAAAATCCAAATTAAAATTACTGTTGCCCCAACTATAGCAAGAACATACCTTGTGTTGCTCCTCCTGATATCTTTATCACCTACCATATTTGAATCAACATATCCCTGTAGAATAGTGTTTGAACCTCCGAAACATAATGCATGAGTATCAGTACCTCTCAAACACCTGAGAATCAACTTTACTTCCTACCAATTTTTTTTACCTGGCGTTTTCATATACATTCTTACAACTCCCACAACATGTGCAATATCTGGTCTTGTGAAAACCATCGCATACATCAAGCTACCAACTGCTGATGAATAACGGACCCTAGACATGTATTATATCTCCTCCTGTGTCTTGTATTACATTTCCTTAGTTAATTTGAAATGGCTGGCCAAAGGTGTACTAACGGGTGTTTCATTCTGCATTCTAAACCTTACCAATACCTTCTCTATGTACTCATCCTGAGACAATGCCAATTTGCGATTTTTCCCATCTCATGTTATTCTCATACCAAGGATTTTATTTGCAACACCCAAATCCTTCATCGCAAATGAATTACATAATTTCTTCTTTAGCACATTTATATCTTGCATATTAGACCCTACAACAAGCATGTCATGTACATACAATAACAAGATAATATAGATTCCATTTTCAATCTTTTTAAAATAAACACAGTGACCAGAATGACATCTACTATAACCTTGTTCTGTCATAAAACTGTCAAACTTTAAATACCACTGCCTTAGAGATTGATTTGGGCCATACAAGCTCTTTTTCAACCTGCATGCCAAATTCTCCTTTCCTTTGACCTCATACCCCTGTGGTTGCTGCATATAAATATCTTCCTCCAAATCCCCATGGAGAAAAGTTGTTTTTACATCTAACTATTCAAGATGAAAATCTTCTACTACCACAAGAATTAAAATAGTCCTAATTGAAGTCATTTTAACAACAGGAGAAAATATTTCATCAAAATCTATACCTTTCTTTTGGGCAAACCCCTTTACAACATGTCTATCCTTGTACCACGTTTTGCCTCCATCTTCTTCCTTCAACTTGTAAACCCATTTATTCTTCAATGCTCTTTCTCCTGTAGGAAACTAAACCAAATCCCAAGTATGTTTATTTACCAAGGAATCCATTTCCTCTTTCATGCCTTGCTCCCACTTCATTTTGGTGTCTACCTGCATTTTCTCTTCATAACATTCTGGTTCACCAGAATCAATCAACAATAAATAATACAATGAAGGAGAGTATCGTTCAGGGGATCTACTTAACTTGGAAGATCTTCTAACAACACTTGCAGGAGTTTGAGGTACCTGTTGATCATGTTGTTGTACATTTTGATTTTCTGGTACCTTTGGAATTTCTTTTTCAGTGATCTCATCGAGCACTGTGCATTTTGGTTTTTATTTTTCTTGTTTCTTTCCCTGCAACTGATCTTTGTACATGACCTTCTCATTGAATATGACATCTCTACTCCTAATGATTTTTTAATTTTTATAATCCCATAAGTGATAACCAAAATCATTAACACTCTATCTAATAAAGGTACACTTCTTGGATTTTTCCTCAAGCTTTGTTCTATTTTCTTTATCAATATGGACAAATGATTCACAACCGAAAGTCTTCAAAAAAGAATATTTTACCTTTTTACCTATCCATGCCTCTTCTTAAATTCTACCATCCAAAGAGCTTGAATGTCCTTTGTTTATTAAGTAAACCACAATATATACAACATCTACCTAGAACTATAAGGGAAAACCAACATGCAATACCATACTCCTTGCACGCTCCATGATTGTCTTGTTCTTGTGGTGTTCCTAGAACTATTTTCTCTCTACAAATACCATGGTATGAATAGTAATCATCAAACTCCTTGATGCAATATTCACCTCCATTTTCTGATCTGAGACACTTCAACCTTTTTCTTATCTCATTCTCAACCAAATATTTCCATTTCTTAAAAGTATCAAAAACATCATATCTTTGTCGAATGCAATAAACCCAAGTTTTTCTAGTTGCATCATCAATAAAAGTAACATAATAATGAGATCCACCAATAGATGATACCTGAGCTTGTCCCCATACATTTGTATGCACAAGATCTAACCTTTCACTCTTCTTTCCTTTTCTGGCTCTAAGAAACCTAACTCTCTTTTGTTTTCCATAAACACAATGCTCACAGAAATCCAAATCAAATTGTTTAAGATCTAGCAAAAACTTTATTTTCTGAAGTATCTTCATCCCCTTCACTCATGTGTCCAAGCCTATGATGCTACAATTTTTTATCCACTCTTGTATAATCTAAAGAGATAGAAGAGTTAGTATTACCAGTACATAAATACAATGTACCTACCTTCTCTCCTTTTTCTATCATCAGTGATCCTTTGGTGACCTTCCACACCTTATCTGTAAATATGGATATACAACCTTCACTTGCGAACTGCCCTGTTGAAATTATATATTTCCTTAGATATGGAACATGTGTTACCTCTTTCAACAACCATTGGTTTCCATTTCTTTTCTTTATTTTTACCTTTCCCATTCCAATAATTTTGCATGGTGCATCATCACCCAAATGAACCTATCCAAAATTGTTAAGAACCAAATATCAATATAGCATAGAAAATCCTCAGAAAAAGTAATCAACGCTTTGAAAAAGAGATAATTTCATATAATAAGCCTCTTCGAGGGGGAAACCTCCTTTTACTCCACTTAAATGTTCAAGTACAAGATAATTCAAAATGAAAATGTCTCCTTGGTATATATAGGAGACTAGGAGGTATAATTACAACTAATGGCCTAAAGAAAACATAAATAAAATAACATTACTAATATAATATGCCCCAATTAAGGGGTAATGACCCAATATTAGGGCTTAAAATGTCCCTCCCCTTGAGACAAGTGTTGTCCGCAATGCTTGAGTAACTCTAGATGCTTCTGTATAAAAGACTCATCTTCCTAAGTGGAATCTTCAGCTAGTAGTTTCCTCCATCTAATGAGATACTCTGAAATGGATCTATTCCTTAGCTGGTGAATTCTTGTGTCAGTGATGGATTCAGGCTTCAATATGATTTTTCCTTCCTCGTCAAGTTCTGGCAATATAGTTTGAATTGGGATCTTGTTGCCTATAACCTTCTTTAAGAATGAAACATGGAAACCTGGGTGTACTCGTGAAGATGCAAGCAACTCCAATTTGTATACCATGGTACCAATCTTTTGCAACACCTTATAAGGGCCATAGTACTTTGGTGATAATTTATTATCCTTCTTGGGTTGCTTGAGGGACATCTGTTTGTATGGTTGTAGTCTTAAAAATACCCAATCCCCTTCTTCAAAACTTCTTTCACTACGATGTTAATCTGCTTGTTGTTTCATGCGATTTTGTGCCATGGTCAGGTTGTCCTTTAAGATGTGGAGAACTTGTTGTTGATTCTTGATGTGATCTTCTACTTCTTGAACCTTAGATTTTTCTTTTAGAGAAGAAGTGATGGAAGGAGGGTGGTATCCATAAAGTGCCATAAATGGTGTCATTTTTGTTGCAATATGAAAGGAAGTGTTATACCACCATTCTTCCAAGGATAACCATTTGAACCATTGTGTTTGTTTATCATAGACAAAGCAACGAAGGTATCCTTCCAGACATTTGTTCACTATCTCGGTTTGTCCATTAGATTGAGGATGACAGGATGAGCTATGAGCAAATTGAGTACCCAAACAAGAAAATAATTTTGTCCAAAAATGTCCAGTGAAGATGGGATCTCTGTCACTTACAATAATCTTTGGGATGCCATGTAGATTTTGAACTGTCTCCATGAATGCGGTGGAAACTGTACTAGATTTGAAGGGATGAGAGAGTGCACCAAAGTGTGCGCACTTGGTCAGTTTATCAACAATCACCATGATGACACTCTTTCCTTCAGACTTTGGTAACCCTATGATGAAATCCATGGAAACCTCCTCCCAGCGCTAACTTGGGATGGATAATGGTTGTAAAAGACCTGGGGTCTTAATTGTTTCCACCTTATTTTGTTGGCAAAACAAACATTCTGCCACAAACCTTTGAACATCAATTTTAAGGCCATCCCAAAAAAAATCCTTCTTGACTCTATGGTAGGTTTTCAAAAATCCCGAGTGCCCTCCTACTGGATAGGTGTGCAATTCCAATAGTACCTTTTGTTTGAGTTGGGAGTTCTT
>ML786908.1:431906-455680 GCA_009831015.1 Picea engelmannii | reverse complement strand
CTGTGTATTGTGAAGATTATGCTGGATATTTTACTGTTATTCTGTTATTTCTAGCATTTCGTTCCTGTTCTGCATATTTTATATATCTGGTATCTTGCAGATTGTGACTTATGTTGGGTAGTTATATTCTTTGCAGTGAATGTCGAGTCGAGGTGGATCGACTAGAACTGAAATTCAAATTTTGAGGTGGATCGAGTGGGAAAATTCCAAGTCGAAGTAATCAACAGTAACCGATTGAAGACTAAATGAAGGTCAACTAGTAATTCGACTTGGTAATTGTCTGTAATAGAATATTAAGATTCATGGGATTTGTATCCAATGATCTACGTGGATCTATAACCATTTTTGGGCCCCTTTATTTAGGTTTCTTCCTACTGTAAAGCCTATAAATAAGGTGTGTTGTAATTATATAAAATCTAATCTTTAGCCAATATTTAGTTAATCTTTAGAGAAATCACTTTAGAGGTTACAAGTCATGTAGATGTAATTCTGATTGGCTACGTGTTGTTCTTGTTTAAAAAAAGAACATATGATGTTGATTATGTCTTAGGTGTAGACCAATGTTAGGCATGTAACATTTTATTCTGAATCAATACGACAACAAAAGAGCAAGATGCTCAAGGAAAGTTGGTTTTCCCATTTAGGTTTTCGAGTTAAAATATTTGTGTACTATGTGTTTCCTTTTCCATTTGATTTATAACTAATCTGGATTATTTTGAGAATGACATGAAGGAAAATATATAGCATAGATATAAAAATAAAATACACAAAAACATAGCAGAGAACATAGAAATACAATGAAACCCAACTTCTATTAATGAATAAGATAGAAAAACATTGTAGAAAAAAAACTGGTAGAATGGGATAGCTTATCTCTGAAAAGAAAGAGATGTTGGCTATGCTTCATTCAGAAGAATCTTTACATCACACTCCATTACATTCTTAAAGGGCCTCCCTCACCTCAATTATATATGAGAGAGTGAGAGGAGAACAATTCTCATTATGCATGTGGGATAAATTAATCGAAATTTGTATAATGTCATAGGCATGTAAAACACTATGACTTCTCAGGTGGTCACCCATCCTAGTACTACTCTAGCTCGAGTGTGCTTAAATGCGGAGTTCTAATGGGATCCAATGCATTATCACTATGCTATAGGTATGTACATAAGACGACTATGAAATAATTACCTGATGTATGTAATTAACAAATGAAGATTGTATTACATTCCATTCCCTATTAAAAGGGTGAATATCATGGTTTATCAAAACCATAGGCTCAAAATGTTTATTTTCTGGAAAAGGTGGTTGGCCACTGAGAACCACCTATATCATTCCTCCACCCTTAGGAATAAATGATCCCCATTGCGTCAATTCCCCTCGGGAGATGGGGAAACATTTTTTGAATCTGAACCTTGGTTAGTCAGTTTCCTTGTTGAAATAGATGTTCTACTTGTACTTTCCATGAACCTATTGAAGGTGTTGGATTGTTGGCTCTTGACCAAGTTTTGGATATCCTTGGTCATTTTTTCCCTATTTTGGCACTTCGACAGGCTGTCGAAGATGGAGCAGAGATCACGGGATCTTGGCCCCTTGTTTACGGATTTTGGGTTTTGGGCTTATGTAACGGGTATGGGGATGTCGGCTCATGGGTTTACCCATGGTTAGGCCTTTTTGTAATGTATAAATAGAAATATAGGTGATGTAAGTAAGGTGTGTGGTGTGATGCTACGTGCTATGGGAAAGTAAGCCCAAGGTGCTAAGTGCGAATAGTTGTGAATTCTTAGTGCATACTATGTGTTAAGAACTTGCAGAGCTAAGTGCAAGTGATTGTAAGAAGCTTGTGTATAGATAGTAAGAAGGCTTTGTGTTGTAACCTAGCTCAGGGAAGGAGGATCTAGCTAAGTATGCGCAGATCTCATATCCTATGCAGAGTGGATTCTGAGGCTTTGTGCATGTAGACAATTGACTAAAGATAATAAAGAGAAGAAGAGTTGGTGGACGTAGCCCCAGGCTGGGGGTGAATCATGTATATCCCGTGTTATGGTTTCTTTGTGCATTGTTATTGTTTTAATGTTCATATGTTTAGTTCTTAGTGTAGTAATGTATGCTATATAGACATGATTTGATAGCTTAGTGCTTAGTGATGTGAATAACATGCTAGATCTGATCTATGTTGATATGCTTAGTGCTTGAATATATTAGATATGAGTGAATACTACATTGCTCTATAATTAGGGTTTGTCTACGAAGTAAGTACAGGCTAGATACTAATGAACTATAATTGTTAAGTGCTCTATTAAAGTGTTGTAATATGTGTGTCCCAACTAAGGTCGAAGACACTGAAGTCCTGCAACTACCCTTGCCTCTACCTCGGGTGACACTTCATTTGCTTCACATGTGTTGTCAAAAGGGTCAGTAGTTAGGGTTTTATTGGTGCGTTGTTGAAGAGTTGAACCCTGGGTTTGCCCCACTGCCAGCAAATGGTTTTGTTGTCGGGACTTGAAACTATGATTGCTGGGAACTTAGGAAAAGAAAGAAAGCTTTGTGCATAGATCTGCTTCTTGACTTGCGAAGATTTGTGCTAAGAAAGGAGGCAGATCTGAAGAAAAGAGGTAATATCTGAACGCGTTGTGCTCTGATAGAGGTAAGAATAGTGAAACTTTTTAATATTTGAAAGCTTTGTGCTCTAAGAAAAGTAATATAAGTGGAAATTTTTGTTTCAAAAGTATGGATCTAGGTATGTTTGATAAATTTTGTCCTAGATTGAAAACTAGGGAACTATTAGAAGAAATAATATTTGATATGAATAGATCTGATGGAAATAATGAATGGTATGTTATTCCTATGCATAGAAAGAATGTTTGGACTAACAAATGGATGCAAGATCCTAGAAATATTTGTTTGCAGGTTAGTTACTGTGATCTTAGTGCTCAGTACAAGAAAGGTTGGGGATCATTTAATAGAAAGAGAGGATTAACTCTTTGTTACAGTTGCAGAAGATCGAGCCATATTGCTAAGGATTGGCCTGATAGAAGACCTAGTTGTCCTTCTTGTAAAGCTATGGATCTTGAAGTTTTGGATTGCCCTAGAATGATTACTAAGCTTGAAAGAATAAATATGAGATTAGAAAACCCTGAGGAAGGCCAAGAAACTAATTCCATGGTAGAACCCCAGAAAGAATCAGAGACTATATTACTACGAATGAAAGAAACCCTGAATGACCACAGAAATATCAACTTGTCATAGATCTTCAAAGAAAATAACTTATAGAAGCAAGACTAGGAGACTTTGACATAGACTGTGTTCTGGATGAGGAAACACAGGTGAATGTCATGACAGAAAGTACTTGGGAAATTTTGGGAAGACCTGTTATGGTTTCTTCATTAGGAGGAATAGGATTCTTTAGAGGAAAATTGATAACCCTATGTGGAAGACTTACCTGAACCTCTATGTGTGCTCATGGAACTTCAACAGAGGAATAATTTGAGGCTGTTAAATTCATTGAGAACAATGCCCCAGTCACTATGTTATTAGGAAAACCCTGGATTGAGAGAGATCAGATCTAGATAAAAGAAGAAGACGCCCTAGAATAAAAAATGAAAGAATTAAAAGATTTCGTGACTAGGAGAATAGTGTGCTTGATAGAAGATTAGGAGGACAATTTGAAACAACTTAGGACTAGAGACCAAGTTGTCGAAGCTAAAAAAACATAGGAATACTTGAAGCACCTATCCATACAGGAAAGTAGAGCACCTACCCCAGATAGAAAATAAGTATTACCTTTGAACCCTATGATAGAATCTCATCAGTGCGAAGTTACTATGTTGAGTACATATAAGAATCTAAATGAAAGGAGGAATACCAAGACGTAGATCATAGGGAAGAAAGATAGAAAGATCATTAAGAAGAGAGAAAAGCTAGAAAAGTTGCATGAAGTTCCGGAGGAGACTTTGCAGAAGGTAGGTTTGCAAAACTGAAACTTCATCGGTATATCAGAACAAAGCCAAGTGTTACTTCGCCATGGAAGAGTGATATGACCATTTGAAGCATTATAACCATTAGGACGATGCCCCGAATGGTTAGAACAATAGCTATGGCCAGAAATCTTGCCATCGAGCCTTTGGGACCACGCCGTAATGGACATAACTACATTGATGAAAGATTCTCACCCATTGGAGAGATCCGTTACATGGCTACCTACTTATTCCATCGAATGTTGCACCAATAATACTTTTGAAAATTGTATCTGTGCCAATGAGATAAATCACTGTGTTTACTAAGACTTTTCCACCTGTTAAACAATTGTTCATCGACCTGAGTATCCAATATCGAGTGTGTATGTTAGACGAACTCAATGCAGCTAAAAAGTGTGTAGAAGAAGTCTTAATCGATATAATGGGTGAAAAAGTAATGTCCACAGGGATTCAAGATTCATCGACAAGAGGAGTGCAAGCCTCTTCGTCGACTGCTCGCGGATCTGGACCATCCCGAACCGTAACCAAGAAAATAACCAAGTATCGAGATGAATTGGAAAATGAAAAGTTGATCCCATCTATCCTGCCTGACCACATCCCACCCCTGGATGGCGCAATGAGTTTTGATAGTGTCCCTAGGGACTTCGATTACACCTTGGTTATTGCATACCTCCTGAAGGGGATACGTGCAGTTTGAACCCAGCTAGACAAGATCATGACATTAAAATTCAGTGACTTCAACCTAGGGGATGGTAAGAACCATGGCATGCTCGCCCTTCATATGTACTTGACTACAACAAAGGGAAAAAACTTGAGGATAATATCTGAGCCATGGAATATGAACCTTACACAATCCATTGTCTTGAACATAATGAAGATATTGCATTTTGGAAGGCACTAGCAAGTTAACATGTGCGTTAAGCTCCTGCTTCCGTGCTACCATGGCGGATATATGTGGCTAGACAAGCGAATCACCATTGACCCAATGTTGATCCATAGGATCACTAGGTTGGGCATGTAGGGACCAGACCCGCAAGACTTCTACCTAGGGAAGGATGCATATCACGCCCTGGCATAGAGGAGTAAGGATACCTATGGCGATGTGGAAAAGGGGATGCAAGGATACAAGGTATCCTCCATATAGAATGGCATAGTGCACCTGGCCTACCATTTGATCGATGTAAAGATAGTGAGAAATAATAGACCTACGTAGGTCATAGGGTTCATTGTTGACCTCGCTGGAAAACGCGTAGAAGGACTACAGATGAATTGGGAAAAGTACTTAGTCAACCAGTTAGAACTAGATTTCTGTGAAGGTCAGAACCAGGACTATGAGTTCCACTTTAGTTGGATCCTAATCCTAATCATGTTTATAGCTTCAGAGATGCCAGAAGGTGCAACCTTCCCCGACATTGAGCCATTCGAGTCGTTCACTGTGAAGTTCACTACGCTCTGGTATTTGAGCGATATGGGAAAACAGTGGCAGTTGAATGCAGTATTCCATACGTATTATCTCCAGTTAAAGAGGGCCATTGAAGCTATTTCGTGCAGATCAAAACTTCATTTAGATCATTGTGCGTGTAGATGAGAGTAAAGAAGATCTTCATTCATACTATAAGATCACAGAAGAGGACCTAGAAGAGATAACTAAGGACTGGCCTGTAGAGCTCCTTATCCCTGTTGAACCTGTAGAATTGTTAGATCCCGAACAAACCGAAAGCTTGGAGGCCACTCGCGAAGCACATGACACACCTGGAACCAGCAAAAGGAAGAAGATAGAAGAGGTACAAAACCTAAGAAGTGCATTAGAAGAAACTACTTTAGAATCACCTGGAGGAGGAGGTAACGACGAAGTAGATAAAGAAGAGAATAATGGGAAAGAAGATCATAAGAAGCAAGCAGAAGTAACACCTCCTAGGGATCCCATTGATGAGACTGATCCATCTAAGAAAAGAGATTTCCCCCCCAAGAAAACTACATCTCATAAGAAATCCAAAGCTAGTAAGACTAAGCTGCAGACGGTACTCACGCTCGATGACTTTGACTTCATCATCGCATCTGCATCAGATGCCTTGTAGGACCTCTTGTAGAACACTAAAGCCAAACAAGAAGACATGTATGATAGAATTGAGGTAGAACTCATAGGGGTACAACAGGCCCATCACTCCAGCTGCGCAGTGTCCATTGTGCCCTCGCCATCAGAAGAACCAGATTTGGGAGATGATCCTACCCAACTCCACAGAATAGTTGATGTGACTGAAGCTCGCCTTTGTCACACAAAATAAGAAAAATAACAAGCCAAAGTGGCCTTGAAGCAAGCACAATAGGAAGTAATAAAGAAATGTATGATTGCGTAGTAGGAGAAGGATGCCCTCCAGTCAAAATTTGAAGAAGAGAAATAAAAAATCCATCAAGAGAAGGAATAGTTGCTCGTCGAGAAAGTTGAAGTAAAAGAAGCAGTAAGCAGAGCACTCCACTCTATGATGGGCTTAGAGAAAAAGGATGAATACCCAATAGAGTATCAAGCAACGAATCTCATTAAATACATTCAATAGCTTCAACAGAGAATAACAGATCTAGAGCTACAGTTAGTGCCAAAAACTCTGCAGGACATGCGAGATTAAAGAGAAGCAACTGCTCGAAGCGTAGTTGAGAGAATCAATACCTTCACCAATGAATGTAAACAACTCAGTGATCATAGTGCACATACTTATGAATGACTTACTGAATACCTTGAACTAAAGACACTGGAGTCCCAACTCCAGGAGGTAAAGCAGTAAGCAACAACGGTACGAGCACAGTTGAAGCTCTTGTCTGTAGTTGAAAGAATGAAAAGATCATAGGAACATCGCACTGTTCAACAACAAGTCCACGCCATATAGAGAAAATTAATGGAAGTGACTCAGAGGCTCCATCTACTCCAGGATGCACCTTGTCGTCTGTTTGAGGAGATTGAAGGATGAGGATAAGAACTAGAGCAAGTAGTCACTACAGTTGAGAAACTCTTGGAAGGACCTGTGAATGAGGTAGTTCTTCAGGAGTTCATCGAGCGGGAGGCCTTGGCGCAGAAACAGGTCGAAGCATCTTGAGCCAAGCTCGAGGATTTTGAGGCAGAGCTAGCCAGATCAGAGTGACTCGAGACGAGTCACAGGTGAGTGTTGGGGGCTTGTTGGCCCTAGACCAAGTTTTGGAGATCCTTGGTCAAGTTTCAACTATTTTGGGACTTCGACAGGCTGTCGAAGATGGAGCGGAGATCACAGGATCTTGGCCCCTTGTTTAGGGATTTTGGGTTTTGGGATTATGTAATGGGTATGGGGATGTCGGCCCATGAGTTTACCCATGGTTAGGCCTTTTTGTAATTTATAAATAGAAATCTAGGTGATATAAGTAAGGTGTGTGGTGTGATGCTAGGTGTTATTGGAAAGTAAGGACAAGGTGCTAAGTGTGAATAGTTGTGAATTTTTAGTGCATTCTATGTGTTAAGAACTTGCATAGCTAAGTGCAAGTGATTGTAAGAAGATTGTGTATAGACAATAAGAAGGATTTGTGTTGTAACCTAGCTCAAGGAAGGAGGATATGGTTGAGTACGCACAGATATCCTGTCCTATGCGAAGTGGATTCTGAGGCTTTGTGCATGTATACGATTGACTGAAGATAATAAAGAGAAGAAGATTTGGTGGGCGTAGCCCCAGGCTAGGGGTGAACCACGTATATCCTGTGTTATGGTTGCTTTGTGCATTGTGATTGTTTTATTGTTTATATGGTTAATGCTTAGTGTATTAATGTATGTTAGATAGACATGATATGATAGCTCAGTGCTTAGTGATTTGAATAAGATTCTATATCTGATCTATTTTGATATCCTTAGTGCTTGAATATATTAGATCTGATTGAATACTACATTGCTCTGTAATTATGGTTTGTCTGCGAAGTAAGTATAGGCTAGATACTAATGAACTATAACTGCTAAGTGCTCTATTAAAGTGTTGTAATCATAGATATGTGTCCCAGCTAAGTTTGCAGACACTGGAATCCTACAACCACCCCTTCCTTTACCTCGGGTGAGACTTCATCTGCTTCATAGGTGTTGTCGAAAGGGGCAGTAGTTAGGGTTTTGTTGGTGTGATGTTGAAGCGTTGAACCCTAGGTATGCCCCTGTGCCAACATGGATCCCTTAAATATATATGGAAGCATGATATTCCTTGGTCTTAGTGTGGGAGGACTTTGTTAGCTCAAATGCAACAAGAAGATCTATATCAATGGGGGTTGATGTTTGGAGCCCCAAGCACACCTGAAAAAGGGTTGTGGCCAATAGAGCTATGCTGAAAATATGGAAGACTCTCATTCTCTTCATTCTCCTCTACAATCTCATCAACCTGCTTTTGTTGGATATAAATGTATTGGGCCAATGCTGTAGTGGTAAAAGGGACCTCTTATTCACCATTGGACTGGATCTTGAAGAGGGAAAACTTTGTGGTCTGAGAGATTAATTTGCAACATTGTTTTTTGAGATCAATGGAATGGAAGTAGTCAAAGCTACCTCTGGTACCCTGTAGAGATGAACTCCCATAGTAACAATGACACTATGGGGTCGATACACATAGATAGAATGACGTTTCCACATATATGGTTGTCCTAAAAGAACATCACATACTTCAAGTGGGGAAACATCACAAACTAACTCATCCTTGAAGGGTTTCATACCATTGGACAAGTGGAACTGTTGGTGTTAGCTTTATGGGATAACCTAGGTTCTAACTACAGGATTACCAACAACCCTTCTGTTAGTGCTAGAAGTTTCCCCTAGACTATTATAGGGTTAAGCCTAGCACATCTTCAATTATTGTAATGGTTTTTATAAATAAGGATGTGTTTGGATTTTGAAAGAAATTGGGTCAGGTAGAATAAAAGAGAAAGAATAAGGGATACAAGTTAAACGTAGATCAGTGAATCACTATTGGGCATGGACTCAAGTGAACACCCTGTTGATTGAAGGCAATAAAATTGCATATCAGATAAGAGGTTTATATGAAGATGGGTAGAATAATAGGGAATAAACAAAAATTAGAATATCCATCAAGCACATATTCTCTTTGAAAAATGGATGAAAAGGTACTTGAAACAAACACACAAATAGTAGGCAGTCACAGCAAAATCTTTACTGCTCAAGAATCTATTATCCATGGGCAGCCATTGATTCTCAATGTCTGCAATTCATTCGAGTAAGACGAAAAACAGAGTGTAAAACAAGGAAGATGAAGAACAATGTTTAAAGAAGAGAAAACATAGTCTGATAAAACAATTGTCATATATTTCCAATGTCAGAAGAGATCATAGAAATATAATACCCTCAGGCTTACAATAACACAGACTGGATGTCATTTCAACTGTTGATTACAACTTCTTTGATTTTTAAATGAGTCCCTTCATCCTTGGAATTGGTTGCTCAATCCCTTCATCCATGGGGTTGGTTGCTCAACTACTGCCTTGAAATCCGAAACTGATTTACTAAAATAGGATTAAAGTTGAGAGTCATTTGGAAATCTCGACACCTCAAGTCAATGTGTTGTCCCTTTTTCCTTGTCCTAGACCCCAAGATCTTCAACAGATATCCCATGATCAGGTTGGCCTTATGGAGCTCTAAGACATCTATATCGGGATTTGGTTTGATTCCCTGATCCTTTTCCCTGGTCTTTTCACAATTTCCATTAACAATGTTAAGACATAGCTTGTTAACATATTAAATTTGCCCGACTGCCAATAGCATCATGGATATTTGGTGCATTGAAAAAGAGATCATGTTAAAAACTCAACACACAAACTTCGAATGGTCATTTCAATTCTATGAACAGAGACATGAGATATTTTGGTATTTGTGTGCCATCTATATCCTCTTGCATAGCTCCTCTACTGGAATGATCATTGCAGTGGAAATTTCCTCTATTCGATTTCTGTTGAGGTTCATAAACGACTTAATAAAATCACCATCCAAGGAATTTTTATCAACAATATTCCTTTTATTGCTAAGTGATGGCCATTGTTAATGGCTCAAGCCCCCGATTCTCTTGAAATAATAAAACAATATATCTTCAATTGAAAAGAGGCATGGGAGTTTCATTGCCGAATTTGTGTGCTAATTCTTGAGTAAATGTCTGACAATATAAACACTTCCTAGCACTCAAAGCAAGTGGTTATCAAGCAGAAGCCAATTGATATAATTCAAAACCTTGTTTTATATCCTTGGAACCTCTTTGGCCTTGAAAATTAGGATCTTTACGAATAATAACCTCAGGGTCCCCAATGATGAACTATGTATATTTTGAGACTACAAGATAAGTTTCCTTCCTGTAATTTCTTGAAGACCAAGGTTATTAAGGCACAAAGCATACAAGCATTGCGGTATACAAACTATCGCATCTGCAGAAGGGAGGACACCAACCATCATATCATCCAAAAAATCATTTTGCGGACTAGCAACATCTAGAACAAAATAGCAAGTTGGATCTTTGTGAATAAGATCACTCATGACTGTGGTTGCAAGTGAAAAGACCCCACCACCAAATTCCTTTGATCTTCTGAATATAAATCAAGATGGAAAAGCACTCTCTTCAGATCCATACAGCCTTGCAGTATTTCCAGGAGCATATGTGCCAAGAGATATAGCACGAAGCAAAGCCTTCATAAAACGTTTTCTATGATAAGGAACAAGAGAAAGTAGTGCTTCTAGGAAAGATATCGAACAATAAGATGATTCACTGGAAAGGGAACTTATTGACTTCTACATTAGACTAGGTAAGATGCCACGATGTCCTCCTACCTGTTGTTCTTGGACAATACCCTCAAATTTTCTCCTTTGTTACCATCCATTCTTCCTGAGATCAATTATATTCCTCAACACAAATTTCAGTGGAGAAGACAACTTTTGGTTATTTAACATTTGTGCTATCTTATCAATGTGCTCCTTGGCATTTGGATGGTCAATCACGTGAGGAATAATTCTTATCATTTTGCATAGATCTTCTAGATGCTTGATATCTGGATTTAATCTGCAATATTGAAACTCTTAACAAGAGCATAGGTTTCAGGGACAAAAAATTCCCCTTTATCAATTTTTGTAAGAACATACGTCTTATGGAGCATTGTATAGTCATTAAATCGTTCTACTAATCTATTCTCAAATAGATCTCCACATTTAATCTAACACTTTGTCTCATATGGGTGATCATTGCATGATTGAAGACAAGGAATATTTGTTGCACATGCTTAGTTTCCAATACACTATACAAACTGCACCCTTCTTCATGTCTTAGTATAGGCACTTGCACACTGGCTCTTGACTCGTGTATTGTCTATTATGGTTAACCCATACTGTGTTTGATTGCAGGTGTTGGAGATTGGCTCCTAGCCAATAAGATTTTCTAAAATAATCATTAAGTCTCCTCTCTAATGAGGCGAGTTAAAAGATCAACACTACTTCTAGAATATGAAATACAGGTGCTCAGGAACAACACTTCTCTGTGCTACAGGAATAACCCTTTCTACAACAAGGAGAAAATTGAAAATTTAGTATCTGGATACTAACACCTTCGACCATATACCCTTTTGGATACCAGAAGGAAAAACAACACACAAAGTGCACTATGCAGTCTCACCCAACATGGCTTCAATGGGTGGTCATAGGATTCAAGGGTCTACAACCATGGGATGTGATGTGCTTCTCTCTTGGGGACATTAGATCTAATCAATTACTAGCCATCGAGTACCCATTT
The DNA here is from genome assembly GCA_009831015.1 of Picea engelmannii. Taxonomy (NCBI): domain Eukaryota; kingdom Viridiplantae; phylum Streptophyta; class Pinopsida; order Pinales; family Pinaceae; genus Picea; species Picea engelmannii. The sequence continues at coordinate 443,934 of ML786908.1, read as the reverse complement.
ACTATGCCAATCCTAGATGGATATTAGTTATGAACAATGACATAACTATTCCAACAGAACTTCATTAGCCATTATAATAACATATACCCAATGACCTGTGTTAATTTACTGCAACATAAGATTCAGATCTAAATACTAACTATGGCATTCATACATTTAGTGTTGTTCTACGGATTTCATCAGTCTATCGTTAGTGCACAGTATTATTTCCTTTATCATTTTAACATGTTCATCATAAAACTCATTAAATAAAATATAACCATAAGTACTGCAAACATTCACACATAACCCAGATATATCGTGGTTCACCCTCTCCTCGGGCTACATCCACAGAGATGAGTCGCTTCAGTTCTTTATTAATCTTTCTGCAAAATCTAGTGTTGCACACTATACATTTCTTCCTGGATTACAATCGATCTCCACAAATTGTGATAGTCTTCACAAACTTATAACCAATACTCAAACATGCATAGGATAACAATATCTATAACTCATACCAAAACTGATAACTTCTAATAAACTAGTCTCTTCAACAGTCCTAATACATTCTACTTATACCAAAAAATGGGATAAAGCCCTTAAAAAAACCCTAATCCTAAGTGGATTAGGTTTTTCCACTTTCCAACTGACTCAATCTTGGTTGGTCCATGATACAACCATTCTCAAAGTCGGCGCTTATCCACTTTACAACTGCTCTGCAATAGTTTGTTCACTTTGTAACTTCTTTTCCTCAGCGCTGGTTTTCCTCTGTTTTCGTCGCACTCCCCATTTTCTGGCCTCGCCTTATATTTTTTGATTTATTCTTTGTTTTCTTCAAAAATCTTTGATTATATACCAAAATTGGTCTACGCCAACAAGCCCCCAACATTGACATTGTGACTCGTCCTGAGTCACTCTCTGGCTACTGCGTATTTGATTGTTTGTGCTAGTTCCTCATACGTCTCTGTTGCTTGCTGGAATTGACCCTGATCCTGATTTCTCTTTTCCGCCATGGCTTCTACCATATGCACAGTGACTGGAGGTTCCAATATTTATCCCCCCTCTAAGACTATATGTTCCACTTTTGACTTTGCTGCATTGGTCTTCATGACCAACTTCTCAGCCTTTTCCTGTAGAGGCTCCAACAAAGCATGCCTTGCAATCTTATCTTCTTACACTTCTCTTCTGACTATATACTCTTCATTTCTACAGTTATCTTAATTTTTTCAGGCAGTGACATCATATTTTGTCTTTGTTTCAAGTATGCCATCACTACGTGGACCCTATCCTCCTTTCCTTGCAATTCCTGCAAGCTTCCATATTATTGTAATTGTGTCCACTGTTGGTCACTTTTCTCCAACAACTCTATCATATTTTGTATATCCTGCACTATGTTCTCCACAGATGTTGTTTCGTCTTGATCTTGTTGTGCCCTTACTTCTATAGGAGTAGAGGGTACTGCGTTCTCCTCCATATCCTTTATTTGGTTCTTATACTGCTCCAAAGCCTGGGCTATTTTCTTCATCTTTTCCTCTGATGATACTTCCTTTGATCCTGCGATGTCTGGGATTGTTTGAAACACTACACCAATTTGTTTCTCCATCTCTTCTATCTTCTACTGCGCTAAATTATTCTCCTGCCTTTCCCAGCTAATTGCTTCCTTCAATGTTATGTTCTCCTCCTATGCTGTCTATAAACTTGTCGCATCCGACCTTTACCTGGACTGGATTTCCTGTGCGACACTGATATGCAATTTGTACAAAGCCTTTGTTGGGATCTTGGACAATTCCAAGTCCAATATATCTATCTCCTTTAGAGGCTCATGTGTCACCTCCTTGTCAATGTACAATATATCAGGTGTTATAATGAAATTTTAACTCCCCTGCACTATGATCTATATTGTTTCCCCTACTGGCATTCCTTCCATAGTATTTACTAGTGTGTCTTTCTCTCACTGTTGTGCCCTGATATTTAACTATTCTGGTGCATTTTTTACCTGCTGCACCTGCTCAATAATCAAATCCTTATGATTCTCGAAATTATCCCAAGCCTCTGATAGTCGATCTTCAATGGTTATAGCTATTAATTAAACATCATCTGTTGTCAGTGATGTGTGAGGTGGTGTCCTATGGGCCGTCGCCTTCTTCTTTGAGCCACTTTCTTTCTCTCCCGTTCTCTTCTTTTGGGAATCTGTTGGCTCAGATGTCTCAGGAATGTGTGTATCCACCCATGTTTCATGTCTAACTTCTTCTTCCACAGGTATACATTGTGTCTCTATCCTCACTTCTGTTGTGTGCACTTATTCTCTTGTATCTCTCGATGTCTTCCCTATGCACGGTGGATCCTGTGTGGAACCAACTTATGGTTTCTTCTACTTCCTTTTCTTTTTTCGAGGTGGGTTTCTTTCCCCCACTTGTCCTTGTGTTGAATTATTCTTTTTCCTTGCACCATTTCTGCATGTTTGCTACACGGGGACTGTTATATCCTACATCTGAGTCTGTACTGTTGACACTCTCCTTGGATTTACTGGCACCTTCCATGCATCAGGCCACTCCTAGACCTGCATTTGGATATCTGGCCTCATCACACAGTATATCAATGGTAACCATTCCTTTGTTGGATCCATATTCATCGACAACCACATAATGTGGTGCATGGCCTCAAAATGATCAATTTGTCCAAAATCTTGGACTGTCTCAGGTGAAATCCTCCACATGTTGGCTAAGTTATATTGTATATCTGAAAGGTATAGCGCAAATGTATCATTGTTCACCGTCTTGTTCTTCAGGTATGTTGTTCTCCTTAAGGAAGTGTACCAGGTTGCACCACATTTTCCTAATCTCTAAAGAAACATAGTATACATCGGTTCCTGCCAACCTACAAGTGCAATGAGGATGAGTATCCATGAGTTGTGTAACTCAGTTCTCTATTCTTGCGTATCCTTATAGTCTTTCAGGAAGGAATTGAGAAAATAAGGGGCCTAGCTCATCGAGCTCTCCTTCACGCACTGCATTGTAGATGCTACCACCCCTGCTAGTACTTCTTCCTTCCTACATTTCCGCATTAACTTACATGCTAACAACCTTGTAGAAAATATTATCACTGGATCATTTATGTCGTTGATATTGATCCCCCTATTCCCTCTATATGTGCCATATTTTTCTTTAATTTCATCAGAAATGACCTTTGCCTTAGTCTTTTCCTCTAGATATTGTTTTGGCTTTTCCCCATCCATGGGTATCCCAATAATTAACTACAAGATTACCAAAAACCCTTCGATCATCGGTCCTTCTGGATACCAAAAGGAAACACAATGCATAGAGTGCACTACCCAGTCTCACCCAAGATGGATTCAATGGGTGGCTGCAAGATTCATGTCTCTGCAACCATGGGATGGGATGTGATTCTCTCTCATGGGCATTAGATCTACTCAGTTGTTATCCCTCGAGTACCCATTTACTATGCTAACCCTAGCTAGATCTTAATTATGAACAATGACACAACTATTCCAACAGAACTTCATTGACCATTATAACAAAATATACCCAATGACATATATTCATTTACTTCAACATAAGATTTAGATCTAAATACTAACTATGACATTCATCCATTTAGTGTTTTTCTACAGATTTCATCAGTTTATCCTTAGTGCGCAATATTATTTCCTTTATCATTTTAACATGTTAATCATAAAACTCATTAAAGAAAATATAACCACAAGTACTGCAAACATTCACACATAACCCAGATATATCGTGGTTGACCCCCTCCTAGGGTTACGTCCACAAAGATAAGTCATTTCTGTTCTTTATTAATATTCCTTTAAAATCTAATGTCATGCATTGTACATTTCTTCCTCCATTACAATCGATCTCCGCAAATCATGATACTCTTCACAAACTTAGAACAAATCTTCGAATATGCATAGGCTAACAAAATCTAGAATGCAAAAAAAAACTGAGAACTTGTAATCAACCAGCCTCTTCCATAGTCCAAATACATTCTACTTATACTAAAAATGGGACAAATCCCTTACAAAAACCCTAACCCTAAATGGATTAGGTTTTTCCACTTTCCAACTGACTCAATATCAGTTGGTCCACAATCTAACCGTTCTCGAAGTTGACACTTGTCCACTTTCCAACTGCTCTGTAGCAGTTTGTCCACTTTGTAACTTATTTTCCTCGACGCTAGTTTTCCTTTGTTTCTGGCACTTATTTTCCTTTGTTTCCGATGCGCTCCCCATTTTCTGGTGTTGCCTTGTATTCTTCGATTTCTTCCTTGTTTTCTTCAAACTTCCTTGATTATCTACCAAAATTGGCCTACGCCAACAATTGGTTGACACAAATGTCTTGTCCCTAGATCAACCATTTGACGGTGTATAGTTGGGGGTGTGGCATCATTGGTAGCTTAAATCTCTTGAAAACCTCAAATGATATCAAGTTCTTCTAACTCCCACTATCAACAATGAAATGCAGTGGGGTCCCTTTTACCCACATATGCGAGTGGAAGAGGTGCTCCCCCTCCTCAAGATTCTATGGTTTTTCTAGTTCTGTTGTTGTAGCCTCAATGGTAGCATTCAATTCAACATCAATGATTTGTTTCCATTTGTTGTTCTTTGAACCAAATTCTAAGTGATTTTTTCATTATTTTTCTTTGAGCTCAAACACACATGACTATTTCGAGTGACATTCATTGGTATTGTGCCAAGGGATTTTGTGGAACTCACCACTTTTCACTATCTTTATTAAACTTCATGTTAACCTTATTTTCCTACATATTGTAATTGATCTATTGATGTTGGAATTCCTTGCTGATATGTCCTTTTTTTGTGAGTTAGGGTTGCCTTTTCCATGCTTCTATTGTGGTGTATATTCAAATGTGAACTCCCGCTTACTCCACTTCTTTAATTTTTTATCGATTTTGAATACATATTGATAAGAAAATCCTAGTGAGGAGATGTAAAAACAATCAATATATGTTTGGATGTCAAAACCAAGTGCCACTTGGAGTCTTTGATACCCAAATTTGAGCACAAGGTATGAAATATGTTAATGTACTCTGGCACTATCTAGTCTCTTTTCTAACGTACAATTGTCCATCTCATGTATTGTTCATCGTAGTTTCCGATAGGGTATAACTCCTCCTTTAGGGCATATACAAAGGCCACCCAAGTGGGTTCTCTTCTGAATGGTGTAGATTCACTCACGGTGTACCTCTCCTAGTAACCTTCCCACTAATATCTGACATGGGGAAGGTATTTAAGGAGTACGAAGGTGATATTTTAACTATCGGAAATTTTTTGGACAAAGTAATAACCTTATACAAGATTCAACCATTTTTTTAGAGCATATGCATCTATTTGGCCTTCAAATAATGGGATATCAAAATTTACTTGTACCTTGAAGGGTGTTGCACCTATGAAATGGCTATCTTTTGAAGATTTCTTCACCACTGCCATCCGTAGTCTCTGAAGAATATGAGTGAAGTTGTCCATCATTTTGTTCCTTTTTCACATGAGGGCTTCCTCAAGCAACTTCTTGAAAGGATATCCTACTTTTTCATCTCCCTTTATTTCATCATGAGAGGTTTCTTGGGTTGGAAAGAGTAGGTGTCCTCAAGATAAACTATATCGAGACCCAACTTTCTATACCCTAATCTTGTTGGGGACATGCTCTAAGAAACAATAAGGATCATAATACTCGGATACTATTGATAGGGATTATTTTGAGAACGACATGAAGGAAGAAATATAACAAATATATAACAATGAAATACACAAAAATATAGCAGAAAACAAAAAAATACAGTGAAATCCAACTTATATTAATGAATATAATAGAAAAATAGTGTAGAACAAAAACTGACAGAATGGGGTAGTTTATCTCTAAAAAGAAAGAGATGTTGGCTACACTTCATTCACAAAAACATTTACATCACATTACATTGCATTCCTAAAGGCCTTCCTTCACCTCAATTATATATGAGGGAGTTAGAAGAGAACAATTCTCATGATGCATGTGGGATGAATTAATCTAAGTTTATAAAATTCCATAGACATGTAAAACACTAGGACTTCCCAGGTGGTCACCCACCCTAGTACTACTCTAGCCCGAGTGGGATAAACTGTGGAGTTCTAATGGGATCCAATTTATTAACACTATGTTGTAGGAATGTACATAAGACCACTAGGGAATCATTACATGATGTCTATAATTAAGAAATGAATATGGTATTACATTACATTCCCTATCAAAAGGGTGAATATCATGGTTTATCAAAACCATAGGATTGAAATGTTGATTCAATGGAAAAGGTGGTTGGTCACCGAGATCCACCTAGATCAATAGCTTAAATATTTATTCCTCTCTTTTTTTAGGGTCTAGAGTGGAAGTGTTCTATTTTCTCACATGTGGTATGAGAGATTGGTTTAAAAAACTTGGATCTGAGATAAACCATAGATCCAGTAAGAGTCATAAGTTAGAGATCTTTAAATTTGTTCTTAAATAATGGCAAGTAGTTGGAGAATAGAGGTCAAAAAAATCAATGGCAAGAATTTTGAGCTTTGGAAGCTTGAAATTGAAGATCTCCTTGTAGATCAAGAACAATGGACAATAGTCTGTCCACATACCATTCTAGTAGGTGTGCCGAGGGAAGAATGGGAGAAACGTGAGAGAACATAATGGAGTGTGATTCGACTTGATCTTGTAGATTCAATTTTGTTGAATGTCTCAGGAGATGATTTGTCCAAGAAACTATGGGAAAAGTTGGGAAGATTATACTAGTCGAAATCCCTGGTAAATAAGTTGTTCTTTAGAAATAAATTGTATCCTTTAAGGATGAGGGAGGAAAATTCAATGAATGAGCATTTAAATGAGTTTAATAACATAATAAACCAATTATCCTTTGTGGATATTAAAATCACTGAGAAGTATAAACTCATTATCCTATTATGTTCTTTGCAAGACTTCTAGATAGGTTAGTCGTGGATATAGGAAGCAATTCAACCACATTAGCACTAGAAGACATTGTTTCATCTCTATTATCAGAAGAAATGAGAAGGAAGAACATGGAAGGATCGACCAAAGATGCATCAATGGTGAGAGTTCGACCGATTGACTTAAGTCGAAGGGTAGATCTAAATCCCCTCTTCGGTCAATGAGAAAATGTTGGAAATATGGTAAATTTGGGCATTTTAAAAAGGGCTGCAAGTTGAAGGAAATGGAATTCAGTACATGATACGATGAGAAGCAGTGGACTAAGAGAAAGGAAACTCTAGATAAGGGAGGCAATGTGTACCTAGTTGCGACCAGTACACAGTCAAATCTAGACATTTGGTTGATCGAATCAGGAGAATCCTATCATATGACACCACATAAAGAATGGTTCTTCTAATACGAATGATATGAAGGAGGATATGTGTTCTTGGGGGATGACTCGACAAAAAAACTTTCTAGATGGGAAAGAGTCTTACTAATACTATAGGATGGGAGGAGTAGAACCCTTCTAGGTATGCTACATATTCCATGTTTGGCCAGAAACCTGATATCTATCAGTAAGATGAATGATGCAAGAGTGCAGACTCTATTTTAAAAGGATACGTGCAATATGGTCAGAGTTGTGATGGTCTTAATTAAAGGAGTTAAAATTGGAACACTATATAGTTTGTTAGGAAATTTCGACTCAAATGGATGCAACAACATTTTTTTCCTTGAAGTAGACTCAACTTCGACTCGACTCGACTCAACTTGGTTTTAGTCAATTAAAAATGACTCGACAAGTATTCTTCAAGTCGAACCGACCATGCTATGGCATGAGAGGATGGGACAAATTGGAGAAAAGGGACTTCGAACTATGAATAAAAAAGGTATGGTCAAATATTTCCCTGAATGCAATTTAGAAGTTGGCTTTTTTTAGCATTGTTTAAATGGGAAACAAAGTTGGGTGAGGTTCCCATCTAGAGAGACAAGGGAAAAGGGGATTCTATAATTGGTTCATAGTGATTTGTTTGGCCCTATTTCATTTCCTTCACTTGGTGGATGCCTGTATTATGTCTCCTTCATAGATAATTTTTCCAGGAAGACATGGGTATATTTCCTGAGGAAGAAATTAGAGGCTTTCGAGAAATTCAAAGAGTTTAAGTATCTTGTAGAAAACCAGATAGATAAGAAGATTAAGGTGTTGGGAACTGACAATAGTGGTGAATTATGTGGAAAGTATTTTAAGAAGTTCTAGAAGCAATGTGGCATAGCACGCAAAAGAAACACACCATATAACCCACAAAAAAATGGAGTTTATGAGAGGATGAACATAATGTTGATGGACAAGGAAAGGAGCATGCTTAGTGGTGTTGAGATTCCACAAGAGTTATGGGTAGAGGAAATAGACACTACAAAATATCTGGTGAATATGTATGTCTCCTTCATCGACACTAGTCGACATGACTCCACATGAGGTATGGTCTTGTAATAAGCCTTCGATTTCACATCTCAAAGTATTTGGTTGTGATGGATTTGTTCATGTTCCCGAAGAAAATAGGAGCAAGATAGACACAAAGGTAGTCAAGTGTGTTTTCATTGGATAAAAAAGGGAATGAAAGGACATAAGTTATGGGATCCTATATAAAGGAAAATAGTGTACATTTGATATGTGGTCTTTAGAGAAGTTGGAAGGAAGTCTGATTGTGAAGTGATGGTTCAAACAAAGAATAATCCAGAGAATATGAGGTTTGAACTGAGGAATGGAAAAGAATATTATTCAGATTAGTTGATTGAATTAGATGAAGAGGTGGAACAATGGACCCCAGTTGTAAGGAGGTATGAATGGGTAAGAAAACCAGTCGAAAGGTATATTCCTCTTGACTTCCATTCCACATTTTTGTTAACTTCCATTGACGAGGAGACCAAGTCAATCAGGGAGGCAGTTGAATCTATAGAGGGTAGACTCTTTAAGGAATCCATGATTGAAGAAATGGAATCCTTGCACAAGAATGAGACATGGGATTTAGTCGAATTACCTAGTGGAATAAATTTCATTGGTAGAAAATGGGTACTTAAGAGGAATATGAACTCAATAGTTCAAGTTGAGAAATTCAAATCTTGACTAGTAGCAAAAGGATATTCCTAAGTCAAAGGAGTCGAATTCGGTGAGAGATTTTTTCTCCTATTGAAAAAATAGCTTCCATACATTAGAGTAACTAATGTCTCTGGTTGCAACATTCAATATGGAAATAGAACATATGGATGTGAATACAATGTTCCTGCATGGGATATGGAAGAATAAATCTTCTTGAAACAACTTGAAGAATTTTTAGTAAAGGGAAAGGAATATTTGGTGTGCAAATTGAAAAGATCCCTCTACAATCTAAATCAATCACCAAGGATGTGGCACCAATGGTTTGACACATATATCCTTACTTTTGTATTTGTGAGAAGAAAAGTTGATCATTGTATATATTCCAGAGACGAAGGTGGGTGTTTCATATATGTAGATTTGTATGTTGATGACATGTTGTTGATTAGAAACATCATGAACGCAATACAGGAGGTGAAGAAGCATTTATCCTCCAAGTTCAACATGAAGGATCTCAATGCAACATAATTCATTCTGTGAATGGATATCAAGAGATATCGAGAAAAGAGGAAGATCTAGTTGAACCAAAAGAAATATGTTGAAACAATTTTGAAATGTTTCAACATATAGGATTGAAAACCTGTAAAGGTCTCAATTCCTGTGGGAGCAAGGTTAATTTTTGCACAGTGTCCAAAGACACAGGAATAAATAGAGGATATGGGGCATGTCCCTTATGAAATGTTTTTTGGTAGTCTAATTTATGTTATGGTCTGCACTTGACTAGACATTTCTCATGCATTGGGAGTGTTGATCAGATACATGTCAACAACTGGAAAGGAGCACTAGATAGTTGTCAAGAGAGTATTAAGGCATTTGTGTGGCACAAACAATTATGCTATATGATACCAAGGAAACCCTGTAAGTGAAAATGATTTAGATGTACATAAATTTATCAATGCCGACTGGGTTGGAGAATTGGATTGATGAAGGTCGACCAATGTATATATGTTCAAAATGTTCAGTGGAGAAATAAATTGGATGAATAAGTGACAAGCGGCCATAGCCATGTCAACAAGAGAATTTGAATACATGGAACCCACTCATAGAAGAAAAGAAGTGGTATGGTTGCATTGGTTTTGTTCAGGACTCATGTTTGAGCATAGGTGTAATGTCCCCCATCTCAACCGAGGTACATTACGATGTGAAAAAATCACAACTATGAAATTTATGCTAACTAATTTAATTCATTTATAATTATCTAATCTCTTGTAGCTTTTAGCTACAAATTAAAACAAATTTAGCTAATTTCTATAACCATAAAATAGTTTCATCTACAACATGCTAAACACACACAAGAAAGCAGTAAATAGTTCATTACAAAAACACATATATCATTCTCATTTACAGAGATCATGCATAGCAATTTAGCTCATAAATAAAAGACAAAAAATAGATAAACACTTGTCTCTTAACAACGGTTGTGCAACCAAATTCTTGGGACATGCATTCCAACCAACCATAGAATGATTGTTTTAAATATCAATAGCCAATCACCCCCAATGTTGGAACAAATATTGGAAATTTCTCAACTCGGTGTCTTTCTCCAAAATTTATGTTAGTTACTGTTAGCGATCAAAAATAACTTGTTAATGAGTTCCAAATCACATGATAAGACAAGCATTAAGAAGAAGAGTCATTTTCATTTTCTAAGGGTTAGAGACAAGCTCTTAAAGATGGTATTTGAATGTATAAATCGATTTTCCTCTTAAATTAAACCTAAGTTTATTTTAGGGTTTTCGATGGCTAAGTGGAAAATTTACAGTGTAGTGAGCCAACGAAAGCTCTGACTTTTGGCGGCTAAAAGGAAAAACGCAAGACCAATGAGCCACCGAATGTGTTGAAGAGTCCAAAATTTAATTCTTTTTTCCCAGCCACAAATCAAGTCATGAGGAGGCATGAAAAGAATGAAATAAAAGGAATAAAATCACTATAATAAGTTTTTACACAAATTCCACGTCACCATTTCGGGTTTTCGACAGTCGGGGGTTTGGCCGACATAAATATTTTGACCACTGCCCATTTTCCCGAAACCCGAAAGCTGAAATCGGGGTTTCGGGACTTTCAATGGCTTACGGCGCTCAGAAATCGCATTGTTAGCCACCAAAATCTAGGACTTTTGGTGGCTAAGAGACCCCTGTTTGCGGCCTTTTAGATGCCGAAATCGCAGGTTTTTTCCAATGACAAAACTGCCTTAGTAAAATTCAATTTCTCAGCTGTGGAGAGGTCGTTTTTCGCATTCGAATAGTCGATCGACATATACAGATCCTAATATTTTCATTTGTGTATTCATAATTTCATTTGGATATTGGGAATGTATTCAAAATTTCCCCACAAGATGAGGTTCGTTTTCATAAATGTGGCGTTTTTTACTGTGTTGAGTCATCATTTTCAAATGAGGATTCTGTGCGACTGGAGTATCATTTTGAGAAACGGTCAGACTTTTTTTCGTAAAACATCAAAGATCAATAACCTCTCTCATTTTTCCTATAGGTGTCACATATTGGGAGAATCAAATCCATATCTGAGCCCTATTTTTCAGATCTCATATTTTCCTGTTTTGACACATGTTTGTAAAATGCAAATCTGGGGAAAATGGAAACGGATGTCAAGAAACTGAGAAAGATTTTTTCTCATAACAAACAGATTCACAAAATTCTCTTTCATTTTATAAACAGTTGTCATGATTCGAGAGATACAAAACCATAACCACCGACCCCGTTTTCAGCAATTTGGCCCACTTTCTATGGCAGAAAGTTTTTGAAATTGATGGTAACTGTTGTTATATTTTGGGAGGATTTCGACCTCAATACCTACATGAGATACCTATTCATTTCTAGAGGGATTTATTTTGTAATTTGAATCATTTTTCAGTTATTCGAAAGAGGGAAAAAGACTTATATTATTGTATCTTCTT
>ML786908.1:418277-431820 GCA_009831015.1 Picea engelmannii | reverse complement strand
GGGGGGGGGGGGGGGATACACACATGAGTAGTACTCCTGGGCTGTAATTTTCATTTTTAGTTTAATAAAAGATTGCAGAAGCATGTTTTATCCATATCAGAGATTCTTGTGATGTTGCTTGCAGATTTTGTCCATTTTCTTAGTTTCAATATCACTCCATCTATCTTTTCTTCTCAATTTGTAATTGTTTTGTAACAGAATTCATCCTATGTTAGATGCTCTGTTGCATATTGGTTATAGGTTGTTTCTTACAGAGATCAAGGTTCATAATTCATCCTTTGTTAGATGCATTTTCCTAACCATCTCTTTCCACTAATTTATGCTTGGAATTCACTCATCGCTAAGTTCTCCTTGTGTATTGGTATGTTTTCTCTTTATTCTACTGCCATACTTTTATAAATACCTCTCTTTGTAATCATGTTCTATCTTGCCTCTACTCCATGGATTTCCATTTCTGAAACACTCTTATTATTTGCTTGATCATTTGACTCCATGCCCAATGGACTACCTCCCAGTCCAAACCATCAACCCTAAAAACCTCAAAACTTTATGTTACCCACAAATCTACTTGTTGTTAAGCTTATTCAATATCCTATCATGACATGTATTCGAGAGATCCCTCTCAGGTTGGAATGGGTAGATTCTAATAAAAATTGGTTCATGGTTATCTCGGAATTTACTTGCACATGACCCAAATCAAGTTCTGAGTGATAAATTATTTTTTCAATTAAAATGTGCTAAGGCTTGGCTCTATTACAGCCTAGAGTCAACTCTTGCGACAACACCCAAGATAAGGTTAGTAATCCACAAAAGAGGGTGGTCTCTCACTGTCCACTCACAGCTTAGAAAAACTTGCAACCCACTGATATCTTCCTACAAGTATCTTGATTTTCTACCAGCTCTCTTCCTCTTGACCTAACCAACCCAAGGAATTCACCCCTTCATCGATCTTAGTCCCTCGGGCATACCATTAATTTATCAAGGTCTCTCTAGAAAAGCTAGCTATAAATATCTCAGTTGGGAACTCAAGAGAACCTGCTACTAGGAGACTACCAACAAAGAACAAAAACACTTGTTATTTTAGTGCACCTCATCCAAGATTTTCAGGATTGAAAACCTCGTTGTTCATTTCCCAGCTCCAAATATGCTCCAATATTCTCTAGCTTTCTCTAGAATTCCCTCTCCATGGTTGCACTAGATATCAAATCTCTTCTTGCTCTCTACTTTCTCCTCATGCACAAAAACTCAATGTCTAAAATTATTGTCCCAACCCATACAAATTTTCTTTGTTTGGATTTCCTTGCTTGAATCACACACTTCCCCAAGATGATTGACTCAACCCCGATGTGCCCAATAACTATACGATGTGACTACTCACACCTACCCTCTTACATGTATTCAATGATTGGATTTAGGAACACTCAACCAGAAATTAGAAGGTTCATATACAAATAACAATTTTACAAAAATGGGTTGGATTAATATTCATGGGGAATTCCGCCTTTGAGTCTAGCTTAGCCATTATCCTAGAATCTAGCCCCTCTTGTGTATTAATTCATTCTCCATCTCTTGTCCATATCTCCTTAGTAGTTTGCATCACATTTTACTATCAAAACATAGAAATACAATTCACATAATACATCGCTTTGGTTGTAGCCACACAATATATCTATATAGGCATTAATTAAGCTGGGAATTATAGTGGGGATGTTACATTCCCTCCCTACAATTCTGCATCGTCCTCGGTGCACACCATGCTGATATATATATGTGTGTGTGTGTGTGTGTGTGTGTGTGTGTGTGTGTGTGTGTGTGTGTGTGTCACACACACACACACACACACACACACACACACATGCAAATTTACATCACAATACTTAGAAAATAAAATTTTGCAATTGAACAACTCTAGCAACAATTCTTGTTAGGAAATGAGAAACAGTTCCATGCTAAAACTAGAAGAAGAGAGGAAGAAATATTTAAACAAGAAAGTAAATGACACAACAAACACATAGTACACAGATATTTTACCCTAGAAACCCAAGCAAGGAAAACCAACATTCCTTGAGCATTTTTCTCTCTTGTTGTCTTATTCATTCAGAATAAAATGTTACATTTCTAACCTTGGTCCACACCTAAGACACAATCAACATCATACCTTCTTTCTTTACACAAGAAAAACCCTACAACCAATTCATCTTACATATGCATGACCAACAACCTCTACAATTATTGATTAAAGATTAGCGATTATCCATTCATCATGTTTTAAAGAATTAGAACACACCTTATTTATAGGATTTACAGTAGGAATAATCCTAAATAAAAGGCACCCAAAAATGGTTACATATCCACTCATATCATTGGTGACAAATCCCGCGAGTCTCGACATTGTTTTACAGTAGACTACCAATTTGGACTACTAGTCGACCTTCATTCGATCTTCAGTCGGTTTCCACACACCTGCCTGTCGGATGACCTCTTCGTATTTTTGTTGATTTCTTTGAATTTAGCTTTAACTAGTCAAACCATATCGACCTTCAAATTGATGTCGATGTATTTAACTTTGAATTTACCTAGTCAAACCACCTCAAACTTTGACTTTGACTGTCAGTCGATACACCTTGACTAGACTTTCACTGCAAACAATATAACAACCCAACATTCTCCCATGTGTTGTTTTCTTTGCTAAAACTGAGATACCTCTAACTCTCTTTCACAGACCTAGGGAAACAATGCCCATTACCTCTCTGCACCAATATAACTTCACAACACTCAGAGAATTGGTCAAAGAGTGTGTTGTGTTTTCCAATGTGCCCACTTTCTCCAACAACACCTTGTTTCTTTCCACCATGTCTCTCATGAAATGGTATTATATATCAATGTGGTTAGTCTTAGAATGATAATATGGGTTCTTTGCCAAAAATATTGCACTTCGAATGTCACGACTTATCTTCATAGCTCTCTCTTCAAACCTAATTCCTTAACACAACATATGCACATATAATGCTTCTTTGCTTCCAATATTTGTCTCTTACTCATACAACTGATTCCTCCACCAAACATTTTGAGAACATATCCACTGGTCAACCTCCGTCGATCTGAATCTCCAGCCTATTCATCACTGACAAATCCATGTACATTTAATTCACTGTCACCTCTAGGTTTTCCTTGGTAGTATATAAAATAATATTTTATTCCACACAAATACCTTAATACTCTCTTAACATTTGTCCAGTGATCCTTGCCAGGTGTCAACATGTATCTACTCAAAAATCCCACTGCATGGACAATGTTTGGTCAAGTGCAGACCATTGCATACACTACAATGCCAACAACACTTGCATAGAGAAGTCATGCCATGTCCTGTATTTACAGACAAGATCTATTGCTGCTCAACTGTGTTTGGGTTGCCAAGTAAATACACATTTCTTGCTGGTTAAGTATTTGGGGATTTCATCGATGTAGTATTCTTCAGACCAGAGTATAACTCTGCAGATGTANTAAAAAAAAAAAAAAAAAGTCTGGATATTTTTTCACGATTATTTGAGACCTAGTCCATTGGATTCATCTCACCTCCCTTATCACATTCATTCATATCATTTTTCAGAAAAAAATTTGATTCTGCTCGCCCCTTTTCAGTTCACCCATCCTCATGGCCCATACCCATAGCCAAGACTTGGAAGCTCGCTTCAACACTTTGCAATCTGGTTTTCTCGAGACCCAAAAAGAAGTGAAACAACTCAGTGCTATTGTTGCCTCCATCGATTCATCCATCAATACTACCATAAATACAACCATGCAGTCCTCAATGGAGGAAGTCAAACAAGAACTGACCACCCATCTTGAATCTATCTTTGCATCACTCTGCACCAAACTAAAGATCCCTACAGATGACCCTTTCTCTGATGCACCTCCAAAGACTGAAGGTGAACATTCCTCCCATTACCATACCTTTCATCCCCATCACTTTCAACGTGATATACGCCTTCCGCGGGTGGATGTGACCAAATTTGATGGCTCGGATCCCACTGGTTGGGTCACCCAAAAGGAACATTATTTCTCTTTATACAACATTACAAATGACTTGGCCAAACTTTGGTATGGTGTTCTCCAACTAGACCAAGAACATTGGTAATGGTGGCAATGGAGAAAAACTTATCGTCAAGGGTATATTACTTGGACCAAATTTGTGACTGAGATTTATGAATGCTTTGACACTGACACCAACCATTTGGGCCGTTTGACAAAGTTGAAACAATCAGGAACAGTAGTAGACTTCATAGCTGTCTTTGAGTGCTTGTCTTTTCGAACAGAGGGCATGACTGATGCTTTCTTTCGAGAGTATATTATTAGTGGCCTCAAGGAGGAGATTCGAGTCCATGTCCTCATGGATCGACCTTCGAGTTGGGTGGAGGCTATGAAAAAAGCTAAATAAGCACAGCAAGTTGTATCCTCTCAAAATCGTAAACCCTCCTTTATCCCTCGCTATAAACCTGTAAATCCCACTACTCCCTCCGCCACATTAAAGATCCAAAAATTGACTAGCACTGAAATGACTGAATGCCAACTCAAAGGCCTTTGTTATAATTGTGATGAAAAATATTTCTCGGGCCACAAGTGTAAGGAACAAAAGCTTTTTATGGCCATCTCTGAGGATATTTAAGTAAACAAATTTAAAGGATATTTAAGTTCACATCTAATCGAGCAATTGCATATCATTGCTCCAGCTCCCCCAAGGTACTCTTGGCTCCAAGATGAGATTCAATACAAAGGCCATTTGTATTTAAGTAAAAAATCAAAGATTAAATCCACGGTACTTTCTGAGCTTCATGCTACACCCACAGCGGGGCACTCCGGGTTCACCAAAACCTATGACAGGGTCAAACATTCTTTCTTCTGGGATGGTATGAAACAATACATCTATAATTTTGTCACTGAATGTGAGGTGTGTCAATGCAATAAGGGGGAAACAATCAAATCTCCAGGCACACTACAACCACTTCCGATTCCACCTGCTATTTTGAAGGATATCTCTATGGACTTTATTACTGGCTTACCCAAATCGGGAAATAAATTAGTCATAATGGTGGTTGTGGATCGCCTTTCCAAGTATGCTCATTTATGCGCTCTTCAACACCCATTTGCTACATCCACGGTGGCTCAAATTTTCATGGACCAGGTCTTCAAGCTTCATGGCATGCCGCACTCTATTGTTTCTGATCATGACCCAACTTTCACAAGCAATTTCTGGCAAGAACTGTTTAAGCTATAGGGCACCCAATTTCATCTAAGCACAGTGTATCATCCCCAGACTGATGGTCAATCAAAAGTTGTCAACAAGTGTTTGGAAACATATCTAAGGTGTTTTTCCTCTGAAAAGAAAAATCAGTGAGCTCAATGGTTACCCCTAGTTGAATGGTGGTACAACACTTCCTACTATACAACTACATGCATGACTCCTTTTGAAGCGGTGTATGGACGGATGCCACCTTCAGTTCTCTCATACTTACCAGGTACCTCGAAGGTCTAGGCAGTTGACCAAACACTTACATTTTGAGAGGATATTCTTCGTACCCTTAAAGAGAACTTGGTCATGGCACAGAATCGCATGAAGCAACAAGAAGATCAAGGTCTCTCTGAACGTCAATTTGCAAAAGGGGATCAAGTGTTTCTGCGACTGCAACCATACAAGAAAAATTCCCTCAAGGCCGAGTAGTGTCAAAAGATAGCGCACAAATTTTATGGTCCTTATACAGTTCTCAAGCATGTGGGACAAGTTGCCTATCAATTAGCTCTGCCCAGTCAGTCAAAGCTACATCCTATTTTTCATGTTTGATGCTTAAAGAAGGTGATTGGAACTAGGTGCCAAATTCAAACCAACCTTCCCGAGTTATCTGAAGAAGGATCCATTTGGCTACAGCCAGAAGCAGTTTTGGACCAATGTGAGCATCGCCTGCATCAGCGAACCATCAAGGAAGTGCTAGTCTAGTGGAAAGATACAACTCTAATAGATGCCACTTGGGAACCAGCTACTATTCTACAGTAGTTTCCACATCTCAAGCCTTGAGGACAAGCCTATTTTTAAGGGGGCGGATATGTTAGGGTCCTAACCTGCACATAGGCAGATCAATATATTCGGATGTAATACAGGTCAATATTAATAATGCCTTTCAATAAAATAGAATAAGGTGGATTTAAGAAGACCTAATAGAAGCTTCCGCTTCTAGAAGGATCTTCCTCTAGATTCTTCTCTTGATAGACATATTTAGTATAAATAAGGGTCGAGGGTATGAAAACCCTATCTTGGAGATTATTGTAACAGAGCGCTGCTCGACTGGAGGTTTCCTCCTCGAAGAGGCCCATAAACATTGCTTTCTGAATCAAAGTGGTATTTATGTTGTTGTTCTTATATCATTTCTATGTTATTGTAGAGATTATGTTGGTTATATTATTGTTATTATGCCATTTCTAGGATTTTATTTCTGTTCAGCATAATTTTTATATCTGGTATATTACAGAGTCGAATGCCTCCCCGACCGACTTGGGCTCATCGTCGGTAGAAGTTAACACAAATGAAAAACGAAATTCGGGTGGACTATACCCTTCAACTATTTTTCTTACTCATTCTGACCTCCTTACAACTGAGGTTAGTTTTTTTACCTCTCCTTCTTATTCAAACAACTCATCTAAATCATCTTCTTCATTGCTCAATTCAAAGAACACCTTCTCTGGATTATTCTTGGCCTAAAAAATTCCTTCAGGCTTGGATTTACTTCTGACTTCTCTAAAGACCACATCTCGAATGTACATTGTTTTCCTTGATGCGGGATCCTAGAGATTATATGCTTTCATTCCTTATTTGTATCCAATGAAAATACACTTGACTTCCTTCTTGTCAAGAGTGCTCCTATTTTCCTTGGGAACATACACAAATGCATCACGCCCAAATAATTTGAGATGTGAAACGGAAGTCTTCTTACCCGATAATACCTCATGTGGAGTCATTTTGAATAACACTTACGAAGGATACATATTCAATAGATATTTTGTAGTGTCGAATTCCTCCACCCAGAATTATTTTGCGAGCCCAACACCACTGAGCATGCTCCTTGCCTTGTCTATAAATGTTCTATTCTTTCTCTCAGCAACTCCATTTTGTTGTGGGGTATATGGTGTGGTATTTTGGAATTCGTATCTGTCTGGTTTTCTTACCCGATAATACCTCATGTGGAGTCATTTTGAATAACGCTTACGAAGGATACATATTCAATAGATATTTTGTAGTGTCGAATTCCTCCACCCAGAATTATTTTGCGAGCCCAACACCACTGAGCATGCTCCTTGCCTTGTCTATAAATGTTTTATTCTTTCTCTCAACAACTCCATTTTTTTGTGGGGTATATGGTGTGGTATTGTGGAATTGAATTTGATCATTTATTTCATAAATGATCAAATTCAATTCCACATAATTCACCACCGTTGTCAGTACTTAGCACCTTAATCTTCGTATCTGTCTGGTTTTCTACAAGAGATTTAAACTCCTTGAATTTATCTAAAACCTATAATTTCTTCCTCAATAAATATATCCATGTCTTCCTGGAAAAATCATCTATGAAGGAGACATAATATAGGAATCCACCAAATGAAGGCACTAGAAAAAGTCCAAACACATCACTATGAACAAACTCTAGAATCTCATTTCCCCTTATTGCTCCAGATGGGAACCTCACCCAACTTTGTTTTCCATATATACAATGTTCACAAAATTTGAATTATAAATTAAATTCAGGAAAATATTCAACCATACCTTTATTATGCCTAGATCGAAGTCCTTTTTCTCCTATGTTTCTCATTCTCTCATTCCATAGCATGGTCAAGTCGACTTTATGATGAATTTTCGAGTCAGTTTTAATGGACTCATCCTGATTCGAGTCAAGTCAAGTCAATTCGAATTCGAGTATACTTTAGGAACATCAATGATGTTTCATCCATTCGCGTCAACACTCCCTATTAACTTGTATAGGGTTCCAATCTGAAATCCTTTCATTAACACCATCGCACCTCTGAACATCTTGCACAAATCCTTTTGAAATAAAGTGTGCACCCCTTCATCACTCATCTTGTTGAAAGATATTAGGTTTCTTTCCAAACCTGAAATTTGTAGCACACTTGGAAGGGTTCTACTCCTCCCATCCTACAATATCATTCAAACTCTTCCTCATCCGACAATTTTGATTGTTGATTCATCCCACAAGAACACATCTCCTCCTTCATATTGTTCATATTCATAGAACCATTCTCTATTTGGTGTCATATTATAGGATTTTCCTAATTCGATCAACCAAAAACATTGATCCCCCTGTGTACTAGTTGGCGCCAGGTACACATCACCTCCCTTATATGGAGTCATATTTATCTCAGTCGACTGCTTCTCATCAGATCTCGTACTGACTTCCATTGCCTTTGAATTGTATTCCCTTTTGCAATGCCTATATTTACCTCATTTCCATCATCTTCTTTTCGAATGAAAAGGATATTTAGATCTACCCTTCGACTTAGGATTTCTACCAGACAATTTTCCTTTATCTCTATCAATCGGTCGACCTCTCACGACTAAAGAATATTTGGTCAATCCTTCCATGTTATTCCTTCTCATTTTTTCTGACAGTAGAGATGAAATCATGTATTCGAGTACCAATGTGGTTTTATTACTTCCTATAGCCATGAATAATCTATCCCAAGAGTTTGGAAAATAACATAATAGGATAATACATTTATCCTCCTCAATGATTTTAATATCCATAAGAGATAATTGACTTATAATGGTATTAAACACATTTAAATGCCTAGTCACCGAATTTCCCTCACTCGTCCTCAGAATATATAGTTTCTTTCTTAGATACAATTTATTTACCATGGATTTCAATTGGTACAAGATCCCCAACTTGTCCCACAGTTTCTTGGGTGAATATTCACCTGAGACATTTAGCAGTACTGAATCTGCAAGACAAAGTCGAAACATACTCTTTTCTCTTCTCTCGAGTTTCTCCCATTATTCTGTCGACATACTTGTCGGCATGGTACCTGGACATACTATTTTCCATTGTTCTCGATATACAAGGAGATCTTCAATTTTAATCTTCCAAATCTCCAAATTTTGGCCATTGAATTTTTTCGATCTCTATTCTCGAGTTACTCACCATTATTTAACTCAATCTTTAGAGATTTCTGACTTAAAACTCTTACTCAACATAGGGTTTATCTCATACCTATTGTTGTTAAACAAAACTATGATACCACATGTTAGGAAATGAGAAACACTACCATGCTAAACCTATAAGAAGAGAGGAGGATGTTGGACAACTGAGAGGGGGGGGGTTGAATCAATTGTTACTGTGCTTAAACAATTATGCTTCTTTTGAACTCTTTGCAGAAACACTGAAGGACAATCACAATAGTGTAGGGAAGTAAGCAATAGCATATTCAGCATCAGTCACAGACATGTGATACACAGAGACAGATATTTCCTGAGGAAACCCATAAAGGGTAAAAACCTCTTTTTCTTTATATGATAAGTAATAGTTACATTCTTTACATCATCATACATATGAGCACCAACTCATAATGAGGCTACAACCTTTGTTTTGCAAGCAGCTACTTGCTGAGAGCACCACCTCTCTGTTTTCTCTAGCACCCACTAGAAGGAAGCCCCAACTCCCTGGTTTCTCTAGCACCAACTAGAAGGAAGCACCAACTCCCTGGTTTCTCTAGCACCAACTAGAAGGAAGCACCAACTCCCTGGTTTCTCTAGCACCAACTAGAAGGAAGCACCAACTCCCTGAGTGTTTCTAGCACCAACTGGATGGAAGCACCAACTTCCAATCATACAGGCACCAACCTGTATAACAGAGAACAAGAGTTCTCCCTTGCACCACCCTGCCACCCTGGTTTCTCTGGCTGCAACCAGATGGAAGCTACAATTCCCTGTGTTCAAGCACCCACTTGAACCTATGAGGACAATAGTCCTCCCTAGCACCTCCTTTCCACCCTGAAATATAAATCTTTGCTATTGAATCTTATTACAGTGATATGATGTTCAACAATGGCTTACCAGACTCATCACTGTTCTGCTACATTTCGTTGCTCTGTCTGCCTCATTGCCTTTCTGCACACATGAATTGCACTGTCTGTTCTTCTGCTTTTTATGCTCTGTGTGCCATGTCCATTCACGACACAGTTCCTCTTCTGTTCAATTCAGCTGCTGCACTCTCCTCCTTCTTCACACATGAATCACCTTCACCAACAACAACCACAACAAACTCCAACAGCAACAACAACCCCTTCTCTTCTCTGCACCGTGTATATATATAGCTTATGTTCATCTTGTGCATGCAATATTTTCCATTCCTCTGCATTCTCATACCGCACCAATATCCTCCACATCTCAAGTGCTCTGCGTGATCATCGCGACTCTTCAACTTCTCTGGCAGTTCAACCCCTGTGTCTACCATCACTAGGTGTTAAGACGAGATTCCTGTTTCTCTCTGGTAGTTGAGACTCCTCGTCTTCTCTGTTACAGTCGAGCTCATCCTTTTTGTATTAGTTATGAGCTCAAACCCTTATCTAGCTGTCAATTTCCTCCATGAATCATCTTCATTCCACTGGCAGATTCCATGTGACTCTTCAGCTCCTCTGGAAATCACACCGAAGTCTCTGCGCATCCTCTGGTAGAAACCATCAATGGTTTCTACCAGTTTCACTGTGTCATGCAACAGTAGCCCTCCGATCTTGTTCAAATTCACCTGCACCGTTGGATTGAATCCATGGGATCTTGCATTCATTTCGACGTTTCAGCATTCAAAAATTCTATGCTGACTGTCTCGACACTTCATTTCTTGATCTCCGAAGTTCCGATACAGAACCTTTCTGCACTATCTCCTTCCCCAATATGACTATGGTCATAACCAACCGCTTATGCATAAATTGCTTTCGCGATTTCACATTTCATGAATCTAGAGATGAATCATCTCGACTCTCCAAGTCACAATCCGTGAAACTCCGAGATGGAGCTGAGATCAATGGTCCACGATCTCGATGATTCTACGGTCTAGATCTCATCTTGAATTCGCATCTCGCGATTCCTCCGATAGAGGTTCTTGTCACACAAAGTCGCGATAGGCGAAACTTTGAAAAAAAACTTAGATCAACGGTCCACATATTTTGGTGTATTGATGATCAGGATCTTTTCGTGATCTCGCATCTCCCTGATCCTTAGATGGAGGTGCTCATCACTCCAAGTTGCAATAGGCGAAACTCCAAGATGGAGCTTTATGGTGCTCTGATCTTTCACCACGTGTCCTCTTGATCCAACGATCCACGATTAAATTGTGATTTAGCATATCGCAATTTCGACATTCCTGTGGTGAATGTTCTTTTACATCTCCAACACACGATCCTCGAAACTCCGACATGGTGTAAGTATTTTGACGTCATATGTGTTAAATAACTGCCACGTGTTACCCTGATTCGTGACTTACATGTGCTTGGAATGTTGAATCATTCTGACACTTGTCATTACCTGGTTGTGCCACGTGTTCCTAGCTGTCGTGGTTTGCTAACGTGAGTCGGATCGACGATCCAGATGTGATCTTGATTTGACGGCTCAGATTACATCGCGATTTTGCATATCGCGAAATCAGGATTTCTGTGGATGATATTGCTTTTCATCTCCAACTCTTGATCCCTGAAACTCCGATAGGGAGTCGGATCAATGGTC
The DNA here is from genome assembly GCA_009831015.1 of Picea engelmannii. Lineage (NCBI taxonomy): Eukaryota > Viridiplantae > Streptophyta > Pinopsida > Pinales > Pinaceae > Picea > Picea engelmannii. The sequence continues at coordinate 420,041 of ML786908.1, read as the reverse complement.
CACATAACCCCCTGAGATGGACGGTCCTCCTTCTTTTGGGATTTTGTGAGCCCTCTACTCCTTGCACTTTAAAGATTGTGTAGGTTCTCCTCGATCCAACGGTGGTCAGACCCTGCACTCAGATCTAACGTCTGAGATCTATCCTCCTGTTCAGTGCTCTTCTTGTCTATATTCTGATCTGACGGCCATCGTTCTTTCGGGAATTTTGAATGAGATCCAACGATCAGAAATGCTTCTCGGGCCTTCGATCATTTTGTCAATGTTGTGTTGCCTTCGATCATTCGATCTTCCTGGACTTATCTTCTATTTGCCTGTTGATCATCACTGTTTTACTAAAGCCATCATCACTGTTGTACTTTCCATCAATGACAAGCATATGCTGCCTGTTAAACATTTTCCAACAATCTCCCCCTTTGGCATTGATCGCAACTAAGGCACCCAAATTCTTTTCTCCCCCTTTGACATCAATGTCAAAGAAGAGGCATGCTCCCCCTGAGCTATTGCAGTAATTTTAGGAGGCATTAGATATTCAAACAATACAAATCTCCCCCTAACAAGATGGACTCTTTTAGGTGTGAAACGAAATGACACCCAGCTTCTGTCTGAGATATTCAAACGGTGTCTTGGCTAGGGGCTTAGTAAAGATGTCTGCAATTTGTTTTGTAGTGGGAATGTAATGGACCTGAACAAGCTGATTGGTGACCTGCTCTCTCAGAAAATGATATTTTATGGGAATATGTTTTGTCTTGGAGTGGAAGACAGGAATTTTTAGACACATTGATGGCACTAGTGTTATCACAATGAATTGGGATCGGTGCAGTGTATTTTACCTCTAAGTTTGCAAGTGTCTGAATCATCCATAATACCTGAGTGCAACAGGTAGCAACAGCAATGTACTCTGCCTCTGTGGTTGATAAAGAAATGGAGCCTTTCTTTTTACTAAGCCATGCTACTAAGGAATCACCCAAGACGAATGCTTCTCCACTGGTGCTTTTTCTCTCATCAACACAGTTTGCCCAATCTGCATCTGAATAAGCAGTCAACTGAAGAATTTGATTTCTGGGATACCATAGACCATATGTCATTGTCTCTTTCAAATACCTAAATATCCTTTTGACAGCTTGCAAATGACTATGTTTAGGTGTAGCCTGATATCTTTCTACCATTCCTACAACATGCATTATGTCTGGGCGAGATGTTGTGATGTACAACAAGCTTCCTATCATTGATCGATATGAGCTTTGATCAACATCAGGTGAATCATCATACTTTCTTAGTTTACATCCAGTTACCATAGGTTTACCCACAGGTTTAGAATCTTCCATTTGAAACCTTTTCAACATTTTTCTTAGGTATTTTTCTTGAGAAATGAACATCCCTTCGGGCCTCTGAGTAATTTGCAAACCAAGAAAAAATGACAGTTCTCCTATCATAGACATTTCAAATTCAAACTCCATGGTAGAAGGAAACCATTGTAATAGTGAATCCTTATTACACCCAAAGATGATGTCATCTACATAGACCAATACAATGAGAAAATCATTATCCTCTGTCTTAATATACAGATTGTTGTCGGTTGTTCCTCTCTTGAACCCTTTGTTTTTTAGATACGTATCCAGTTTGTGATACCAGGCTCAAGGGGCTTGTTTTAAACCATATAAAGCTTTCTTCAACTTGCATACTAAGTCAGGGTTATCAGACAATTTGAAACCCTCTGGTTGTTCCATATAGACTTCTTCACTTAAATCTCCATTGAGAAAGGCT
>ML786908.1:363769-414872 GCA_009831015.1 Picea engelmannii | reverse complement strand
TTGGTTGAATTTCCTTCATGGCTTGACATGTTTAAGCTCTAGGATCTACCCTTAGATAAAAGGGGCCGACTCTGATACCAATTGTTGGACAACTGAGAGGGGGGGGGTGAATCAGTTGTTACTGTGCTTAAACAATTATGCTTCTTTTGAATTCTTTGCAGAAACACTGAAGGACAATCACAATAGTCCAGGGAAGTAAGCAATAGCATATTCAGCATCAGTCACACACATGTGATACACAGAGACAGATATTTCCCGAGGAAACCCATAAAGGATAAAAACCTCTTTTTCTTTATATGATAAGTAATAGTTACATTCTTTACATCATCATACATATGAGCACCAAATCATAATGAGGCTACAACCTCTGTTTTGCAAGAAGCTACTTGCTGAGAGCACCAACTCTCTATTTTCTCTAGCACCCACTAGAAGGAAGCACCAACTCCCTGGTTTCTCTAGCACCAACTAGAAGGAAGCACCAACTCCCTGGTTTCTCTAGCACCAACTAGAAGGAAGCACCAACTCCCTGGTTTCTCTAGCACCAACTAGAAGTAAGAACCAACTCTCTGAGTGTTTCCAGCACCAACTGGATGGAAGCACCAACTTTCAATCATAAAGGAACCAACCTGTATATTAGAGAACAAGAGTTCTCCCTTGCACCACCCTGCCACCCTGGTTTCTCTGGCTGCAACCAGATGGAAGCTACAACTCCCTGTGTTCAAGCACCCACTTGAACCTATGAGGACAACATTCCTCCCTAGCAACTCCCTTCTACCCTCAAATATAAATCTTTGCTACTGAATCTTATTACAGTGATATGATGTTCAACAATGGCTTACCAGACTCATCACTATTCTGCTGCATTTCGTTGCTATGTCTGCCTCATTGCCTTTCTGCACACATGAATTGCGTTGTTTGTTATTCTGCTTTTTATGATCTGTGTGCCATGTCCATTCACGGCACAGCTCCTCTTCTGTTCAATTCAGTTGTTGCACTCTCCTCCTTCTTCACACATGAATCACCTTCACCAACAACAACCACAACAAACTCCAATAGCAACAGCAGCCCCTTCTCTTCTCTGCACCGTGTATATATATAGCTTCTGTGCATCTTGTGCATGCAATATTCTCCATTCCTCTGCATGCTCATACCGTGCAAATCACCTCCACATCTCAAGTGATCTGCGAGATCATCATCGCGACTCTTCAACTTCTCTGTCAGTTCAACCTCAGTGTCTACCATCACTAGGTGTTAAGCCGAGAATCTTTTTTCTCTATGGCAGTTGAGACTCTTCGTCTTCTCTGTTACAGTCGAGCTCATCCTTTCTGTATTAGTTACAAGCTCAAACCCTTATCCAGCTATCAATTTCCTCCACGAATCGTCTTCATTCCACTGGTAGATTCCATGTGACTCTTCAGCTCCTCCTAAAATCACACCGAAGTCTCTTTGCATCCTCTGGTAGAGACCATCAATGGTTTCTAGCAGTTTCACTATGTCATGCAATAGTAGCCCTCCGATCTTGTTCAAATTCACCTGCACCGTTGGATTGAATCCATGGGATCTTGCATTCATTTCGACATTTCGGCATTCAACAATTATGTGTTGAGTGTCTCAACACTTCATTTCTCGATCTCCGAAGTTCCGATGCAGAACGTTTCTACACTAGCTCCTTCCCCAATATGACTATGGTCATAACCAACCGCTTATGCATAAAACACTTTCGCGATTTCGCATTTCGTGAATCTGGAGATGAATCATCTCGACTCTCCAAGTTGCGATCCGCGAAACTTCGAAATGGAGCTGAGATCAATGGTCCACGATATCGATGATTCTACGGTCCAGATATCATCGTGAATTCGCATCTCGTGATTCCTTCGATAGAGGTTCTTGTCACACCAAGTCATGATAGGCGAAACTTCGAAAAAAAAATTAGATCAACGGTCCACATCTTTTGGTGTATTGATGGTCAGGATCTTTTCGTGATCTCGCATCTCACTGATCCTTAGATGGAGGTGCTCATCACTCCAAGTTGCAATAGGCAAAACTCCGAGATGGAGCTTTATGGTGCTCTGATCTTGATCCAACGTTCCATGATTAAATCGCGATTTAGCATATCGCGATTTCGGCATTCTTGTGGTGAATGTTATTTTACATCTCCAACACACGATCCTTGAAACTCCGACATGGTGTAAGTCTGCTGACGTCATATGTGTTAAATAACTACCATGTGTTACCCTGATTCGTGACTTACATGTGCTTGGAATGTTGAATCAGTCTGACACTTGTCATTACCTTGTTGTGCCACGTGTTCCTAGCTGTCATGGTTTGCTGACGTGAGTTGGATCGATGGTCCAGATGTGATCTTGATTTGACGACTCAGATTACGTCGTGATTTTGCATATCGCGAAATCGGGATTTCTGTGGATGATATTGCTTGTCATCTCCAACTCTTGATCCCCAAAACTCCAACAGGGAGTCGGATCAATGGTCCACATAACCCCCTGAGATGGACGATCCTCCTGCTTTTGGGATTTTGTGAGCCCTCTACTCGCACTTTAAAGATCGTGTAGGTTCTCCTCGATCCAACGGTGGTCGAACACTGCACTCAGATATAACGTCTGAGATCTGTCCTCCTGTTCAGTGCTCTTCTTGTCCATATTCTGATCTGACGGCCCTCATTCTTTCAGGAATTTTGAATGAGATCCAACGATCAGAAATGATTCTCGGGCCTTCGATTATTTTGTCAATGTTGCGTTGCCTTTGATCATTCGATCTTCCTGGACTTATCTTCTATTTTCTTATTGATCATCGTTGTTGTACTCAAGCCATCATCACTACTGTACTTTCCATCAATGACAAGCATATGCTGCCTGTTAAACATTTTCCAACAGAGGAAATATTTAAACAAGAAAGTAAATGACATAGGAAACACACAGTACACAGAGATTTTACCCTGGAAACCCAAACTAGGAAAACCAACATTCCTTGAACATTTTTCTCTCTTGTTGTCTTATTCATTCATAATAAAAGGTTACATGTCTAGAATTGGTCCACACCTAATACAAAATCCACATCATACCTTCTTTATTTCCATAAGAACACCCATACAACCAATTTGGCTTACATCTGCATGACCAACAACCTCTACGATTATTGATTCAAGATTAGAGATTATCCATTCATAATATTTCACAACATTACAACATGCCTTTTTTATAGGCTTTACAATAGGAAAAAACCTAAATAAAAGGCACCCAAAAACTATTACAGATTCATGCAGATCATTGGCTACAAATCTCACGAATCTTGGGAATTTGTTCCAATCAACTACTAGTCGGCCTTCATTCGATATTTATTCAGTTACCACACACCCTCCTGTTGGCATGTTGTCATTTGACCTCTTTGAATTGATGTTTATGTCTTCGACTTCGACTTTACTCGATCGAACCACCTCAAACTTTGACTTGCTGTCAATCTCTTCGAATTTGAATTTACTCGGTCAAACCACCTCTATATTCAACTTCAAATGTCACTTGATCCACCTCGACTAGAATTTCACTACAAATAATATAACAACCGAATAGTTCCAAACATAATATCATGTTCCTCTAAACTCATCGACCTAAGAAATGAACCATTCATTTATCAGGGTTAACCAAAGGGATATACCATCTTTTTATTAAGGACAACCCAAGGAATAAGCCAATATTTTATCAAGGTCCCCAACGTAGTTGCCTAGAACTCTGAGAGGTGGTTCCATAATTCTAGCTGCTCAAAATGGAGACTTGCATTTCATTTTCTTAAAAATTGTCAAAATGTTGTGAGTATTCTATCTCCATGTTTTCTTCATGCTCCCAAGTAGCATCTTCAAGGCTGTAGCAAGTCCATTGAACCTTTAACAACCCTATGGCTTTGTTCCTAAGTACCTTGACCTTTCAGTTGAGGATGCATACTGGTTCCACTAGGAAATCCCCTTGGTGCTCCACCTGGATCAAATTCCAATCAATTATGTAGTTAGGTTCAGGAACATACTTCTTCAATAATGATACATGAAATACATTATGCACTCTCATGGATGCAGGAAATACTATCATGTATGAAACTAGCCCTATCTCTTCTAATATTTCAAAATGTCCACAATATCTTTCTTCCATATTTGGGAAACTTCCTAATATTACCGAACTTGTCTTTTCCTTCACTTTTAAAAAAACATGTTCATCCACTTTAAAATATCTCAACACTTTTTCTTCTCTACGCAAATTTTACACCTATCCTAGGAAGCCTTTAAATTCTACTTTGTCTTTTCCATTTGCTCTTCCATTTCCTTCAACAATTTTGTCCCAACAACTACTCTATCTGTTCGATTAAACCAACTCACTGGTATGTTACATATTATTCCATAGAATGATTCAAATGGACCCATTTCCAATGAGGCCGGATAGCCATTATTCTAGGAAAATTCCACTAAGTGAATATAATCTTCCTACTTTGATGGTTGATCCATCACATACATTCTAATCTTGTCCTCAATTATCCTGTTAGTCCTCTATGTTTTCCCATATGACTCTCGATGATACGTTGTAGTGAGATTTATATTTGTTCCAAATCCCTTGAATAAACCTTTCCAAAAATTGGATGTAAACATTGGATCTCTATCTAAAACTATTTCCTTAGGCACGCCATGTAGCCCATAAAATTATTTCATATAAATTTCTATAATATTTGATGCCTTGTGTGTAGTCTTTATGGGAATAAAATGTGTTTCCTTGGTCAATTTATCCACCTCCACCATGATGGAATCATGCTTCCTCATTGCTCTAGGAAGCTTAGTAATAAAATCCACTATAACAACCTCCCATTTCCATTATGAAATAATAATTGTTATATCAAACCTGATGGATGTCTATGGTGTCTTCACCTTTTAGCATTCTAGACATCTGGCTATGTAATTAGGTACTTCCTTTTTCATTCCTCACCAAAAGTATTGCCTTCTCACATTTGCAATTGTCTTTTGATATCCTGGGTGCCCGACATATGGAACATTTTTTATTTCCTTCAGAACCACATTTTTCATCTCAATGGAATTTGACACATACACTTAACCTTTGTACATGATAATTCCATCTTGCTTTAGCTGATAAAAATTAATTTTTTGTCAAAAGTTTCCTTGTTATAATTTTTCTCTTATTTTTATATACTGTTGATCTAAATTTGTTCTTTCAATGATTTGATCCTTCACATAATTCCTATACATTCAAATGGATACAATATTCTTCTCATGTTCCCTCCTACTAAGTGCATCAACCACTTGATTTTCTTTTCCCTTTATATGCTTAATTTCAAATTCATATTCACTCAGAAATTGAAACCATCTAGTTTGTCTGGCATTTAGTTATGGTTGTCGAAAAAAATGATTCAGACCATAGTGGTCTTTCCTTATCTTGAATTTTTTACCCATGAGGTAATGTCTCCACATTTTTAGTTCATGTACAATTGTTTCTAACTCTATATCATGGGTAACATAATTCCTCTCATGCTCTTTAAGTTTTCTAGACTCATAACATACCATGTGATCCTTTTGATTGGGAAATTCACCAATCCCTTCCTTTCATGCCTCAATGCACACAACAAAAACTTCATCTGGATCTTCAATTTTCAATATTGGTTCACTTGTCATTATTTCCTTCAGTTGTTGAAACCTTTCTTCACACATGGAATCCACTCAAACTTCACTCCCTTCTTTTGCAAAGAATTTATTGGACTTGCATTCTTTGAAAATACTTTTATGAATCTTCGGTAATAACTGGTAAGACCCATGAATGATCTGACCTTTATAACATGTTTTGCCGATGGCCATCCTCTAATGCTCTCTATCTTTTCAGGATCCATTTTTATCCCATCTGCAGAAATGATATGCCCGAAATGGTGAATCTTGTTTTGATTAAAGATACACTTACTTATCTTAGCATACAACCTCCCATGTCTTCCACTCTTTCAACCTCTTGAATTTTTTGGAGAGTCCTCATTCTTTCCCCTTTGTGAGGGAAGTCCCTATATAAGCGATTTCCCTCACATCTCCAACATTTAACATGCTTCTTATTTTTCCTCTTTCCAAATGAATCTATAGTCTTGTGCTCATTTTTGGTTGACTGACCTTGCTAATTTTCTTGGGTTTTGTTCTTGAAAAAGGGTGTCTTAAAAATTTTCTACCTCTGATCCTTTTTCCCTTTCATCTTGTCATTCCAAGCCTTTTGGAATGCTATACTTCCTTCCTTCTGCTCATAAATATTCCTTTCTCTCATTATGGTCTCCTCCAAAGTCTTGGGTTTCTCATATTGTATCTTGTCACTATAGAAGGAGGGTAACCCACTCAGAAACATTTTTATTTTGACCTTCTCATCCTTGATGAAGTCAACGTACTTAAACACTTCAAAGAACCATTTCTCATATTCCTCCATTTTCATGGTTCCAAAATTGAGTTAAAATAAATCTTTCATCTTTCTTTCATAGTGATGCTCGAAAAAATATTTCTCTTGGAAATATACCTTGAATTGGCTCCATGAGATCCTCTACTCATCAAGGTTCTTGTCTTTCTTAAGTTGATCCCACCACAAGACTTCCTTTCCTTGCAAGTGGTAGGTGAAAATTATAGCTTCTATCGAGGAGGGGTAATCATGCAACTGGAAATATTTCTTCATTTCCAATAGCCAAGCCCCGGTCTCGACCTCTTCTCCCTTCATTTTCTCACCATTGAATGTAGGTGGCTTGATATTCTTGGCAATATTTCTACTTTAGGCCTTCTCCTTTTCCTATGAATAGGAGACACACTTGGGATGCTCACTTGCCCAAAACTTGCATGATTTCTTCTATTGTTTTTCTTTGGATAATGATGGCACCTGCTAATGCTCCTTGACTTCTTATCATTTCCATGATCATCCATTTTCCTATGGGATCTAGATGATGACACTTGTCTATCACTGGATAATTTCTTAGTACCAGAGTCCTTGTTAACATGCTTATGCAACATGTTTAAGATATGAATTATCTCTTCCTGAGCCTTCATAATCCTTTCATTGTCATCTCTATAGTTCTACACTTCTCTATGTAGGCTTCTCATAGTGACAGATGCCTACCTATCTCTTCTTACATTTGACCTTGTCTTAGAATTACCCATGATGACATGAATACCAATGATTTCTTCCTCATGGTTGTGCGATACCTAAGAATATTCCATAACTCCATTCCTCATATAAGAACCAAATTTTCTCACCCATACATATAATTCTGCACGAAATGTGCATGCAATAATTATTGTTAGAAACATGCATAACACAAAACTTTCCATCCATTATAATATAGTTTATTTCTTAACCAATGTATGGAGGACATAATGCACTAAGTAAAAATCATGATTCCTTTGATGTATTTCTCTCTAAAACAACTTTCCAATGACTGTAACCATGCCTCAAACTAGATTCTCAGTGAAAAATTAAAACATCCATATGCTACAATTTTCCACTCATTTACTGCTACATAAACCTCTTTATTAATTCTTGGCAACTTTTATTGCCAAAATCAAAATTATGGGTGGAAATATGTTTTCTAGTCCTCAATACCTTTCCATTAACTATTTGTTTTCTCAAATCCAAGATCTGAGCTGAAATTTAAGGTCAAAACATGTTTAGGTTGTTTTACCCAATTTATCCTTGCATGCTACATGTGTCTTATTTCTCTTCTTACACATTTTCAAGTGCCCATAACCAAAATATGACTCCACCTCTAGCTTCTATGGGTCACAATATTTCCATCGACTTATCCTATGTCCCAAACAGACTTAGGAGCATGGATTTATGCCCTCTAGAAGTATCTTTGGTGCCAAACTTTTACCCTCACTGTTTTGGATATAACTTTCTCATACAATCTATGTTTTGTGAACCATTTATCTCATTGGAAAGTTCCTTCTGAGTTATTTTATTTGAGCGGTAGAGACAAAATATACCTTGGTACACTCTGATTTTGTGGGTTCTCATTGGCTAAAAACATCATTTAGTTTCTCAAAAATGTCTCGCAGGTTAACGACCTTCAAAAATATAAACATTTCAGAATATTTCATATAAAAAATGATTGTTTTTTTGTGTTAACATCCCTTTAAATATAGGTCAATCTCAAATTGCGTGAAACCCAAGTCATTGATCTATGCTCCATTGGCCATAGGTGGCCGACGTTATTCCTTGGGTGTGCACCAAAATTTCCACGATCTTTCGACGTGACCATCGACCATTGGCACACTCCCCCCACAATTGGTTTGTACACAACTCTAAATCAGCTAATTCATCATACGGTCGTCAATGATATTCATTGGCGAATGGAATCCCTCACTAATTCAGCTAATTCTTGACCATCGACCAATCAACGATCAATGATCCTCGACGACTGTTGAAAACACTTCACCAAATCGGTCGACCTAACTATCGATCATGGACCACCTCCAGGGTGATGTGGAAACTTCTCATGTGGCATGACACATGGATGATGACGTGGTAAGACACATCATCCTGAGGTGTCAACTTGGATGATGTGGCATGAAACATGGATTTTGATATGTGGATGATGACATCATCATCCTCTTTCCCCCTTCAACCATTGATTCATAATGTTGGAGGACCTGAAAATCTTTCTGAATCGGTCAATGCCCATCCATTGGCTCATCGGCCATCATCGACTTTTTATCCTTGATTCGAAACACTTCACCAAATCAGTCGACACCCAACCACCATCCCATCTGCTATCAATGATCTCCATTGATGATTGAAAATTATTTGTGGGATTTGGTTGACATGGAACATCAACCATTGGCAGTCAGATATGTCCTTTGGCCAAACCAAATCTTTTCCATTTCGGTTGGCCCAACCATCGGTTGTCGACGATTTCTCTTGGTGAACTTCAACACTTAGAAAAATTTTGACATTTATTTTATTAATATAGACCATTGATCTAATCCCTTTCAAGACCCCCAAAGTGAATCCTAGTCATTGATTTGATCAACCTTTCAAATGCCAAAAAATTAAGAATTTTTTAAATTTATCATAGTGAATCTTAGTCATCAATCTCGAGATAAATCACAATATAATTCGTTGACCCACTAAATTGTGTTATACACTTCAACGAATATTCAAACATGAAATCCAACCATTCCAGGTCAATTTCGACTCTACAACTTGCAAATTTACGCATGATATCATTTCTTTGACTATCCTGAGGCATTCCAACTTGAAATTAAGCAATGAATTTGAGTATTTCACTCCAACTTCATCGTTTTTTCCTCAATTTTACACAAACTGAAGTCTGCAACAGTGAATCACTCAATTCGCACCCGTTCTTGGCCCATTCAAGCCCATTGTTTGAACTTTAGGGCTCTGATACCATAATGTAATATCTCCCAGCCCAACCGAGGGACATTACGGTGCAAAAAACTCATAGATACAAAATTTCTGCTAATTAATTTAATTCATTTACACTTAACTAATTTCCTCTAGTTTTCAGCTACGAATGAAAATAGATTTAGATATTTTCTATAAAAATAAAATAGATGCATCTACAACATCATAAACACATACATGAATGCAATAAATAGTTCATTATAGTAGCACATATATCATTCTCATTTATAGAGATCATGCATATAAATTTATCTCATAAATACAAGACATAAAATACATAAACACTTATCATTTAACAATGGTTGTGCAAAAATATACTTGGGACAAACATTCCACCCAACCGTAGAATGATTTTTACAAATATCAACAGCTAGTCACCCACGATTTGAGGCTAGTTAATTGAAAAAAAAGGGTGGTCTCTCATTGTCCACTCACAACCCACCGATATCTTCCTACAATTATGTTAGGGTCCTAACCCGCACATAGGTAGATCAATATATTCGGATGTAATAAAGGTCAATATTAATAAGGCCTTTCAATAAAATAGAATAACGTGGATGTAAGAAGACCTAATAGAAGCTTTCACTTCTAGAAGGATCTTCCTCTAGATGCTTCTCTTGATAGACATATTTAGTATAAATAAGGGTCGAGGGTATGAAAACCCTAGCTTGGATATTATTGTAATAGAGCGCTACTCGAATGGAGGTTTCCCCCTCAAAGAGGCCCGTGAACATTGTTTTCTAAATCAAAGTGTTATTTCTGTTGTTGTTCCTATATCATTTCTGTGTTATTATGGAGATTATGCTGGTTATATTACTGTTATTCTGCCATTTCTAGCATTTTATTTTTGTTCTGCATATTCATTATATCTAGTATCTTGCAAGTGGTATCAGAGTTCTCTCCTTGGCAGAAATTGTGGTAATTTGTTTTTCAAGGTAGAGATGTATTCTGGCATCTTTAATCCACAAAGATCTGTTGTTACGCACATAAACCCATAGTTGAGGGATTCATACATGCAGGAAATACAAGTGGTTCTTAAGCGTACATCTATTGGCCACCCTTGTAACCCCTGTTGGTACCCCTTTGAGTGGTAGTGCATCAGACATCACCTGTGTACGAATTGACCTAGATTTCCTGAAGCCCTCTTTAGATAAAGCTATCGGCCACCGGACTGCTATAGTGTCACCGAGAATAGAATTCGGGAAGATACTCTCTAGTACCTAGGTAGTCGGGTAGTACGGCAAAGGGTACGGTCTATCCTCCTTAGTTAGTTCCCTGAGATATTGGGTCGAGTACTACTGTTGGACCCTGCACATAGATCAGAGAGCTATAGCACAAGGCAAACACTTGTCTGTAGAACCCTTGAATACCTAACCCTTGGGGGACAGAAACATAAACAAATTAAAATAGAGCAGATCTATTGCCGCACAACTGTGTTCGGGTTGCCAAGTAAATACACATTTATTTCTGGTTAAGAATTTGGGGATTTCATCACTGCAGTATTATTCAGATCGGAGTATAACTCCACAGATGTTTAAAAAAAAAAAAGTCTGGAAATTTTTTCACCATTATTTGAGACCTATTCCATTCGATTCATCTCTTCACCCTTATCACATTCATCCATATAATTTTCCGGCAAAATTTTTGACCCCGCCCGCCCCTTTTCAGTTCACCCATCCTCATGGCCCATACCCGTAGCCAAGATCTGGAAACTCGCTTCAACACCTTGCAATCTGGTTTCCTCGAGACCCAAAAAATAAGTGAACCAACTTAGTGCTACTGTTGCCTCCATCGATTCATCCATCAATACCACGATAAATACAACCATGCAGTCCTCAATGGAGGAAGTCAAACAAGAACTGACCACCCATCTTGAATTTGTCTTTGCATCACTCTACACCAAACTAAAGATCCCTACAGATGACCCTTTCTCTGAAGCACCTCCAAATACCAAAGGCAAACATTCCTCCCATTCCCATACCTTTCATCCCCGTCACTTTCAACGTGACCTACGCCTTCCGTGGGTGGATGTGACCAAATTTGATGGCTCGGACCCCATTGGTTGGGTAACCCAAATGGAACATTATTTCTCTTTATACGGCATCATAGATGACTTGGCCAAACTCCAGTATGGTGTTCTCCATCTAGATCAAGAATGTTGGCAATGGTGGCAATGGAGAAAAACTTCCCGTCAAGGGTATATTGCTTGGACCCAATTTGTGACTGAGATTTATGAACGCTTTGACATGGACACCAACCATTTGGGTCATTTGACAAAGTTGAAACAATCTGGAACAATAGAAGACTTCATAGCTTCCTTTGAGCGCCTAGCGTTTCGAACAAAGGGAATGACTGATGCTTTCTTTCAAGAGTGTTTTATCAGTGGCCTCAAGGAGGAGATTCGGGCCCATGTCCTCATGGTTTGACCCTCGAGTTGGGTGGAGGATACTAAAAGAGATAAAGAAGCACAACAGGTTGTATCCTCTCAAAACCGAAAACCCTCCTTTATCCCTCGCCCTAAACTCGTCACTCCCACTACTCCCTCCGCCCCATTAAAAATCCAAAAATTGACAAGGGCTGAAATGGTTGAACACCAACTCAAAGGCCTTTGTTATAATTGTGATGACAAATATTTCCTGGGCTACAAGTGTAAGGAAAAAAATCTTTTTATGGCCATCTCTGAGGATATTTTGGAAGAGGATGTTGAAACTCCCCTTGTGTCTGAGTCACCTAAAATAACTGACATAACCCCTCCCGAAGTAGAACCTGTCATTTCCCTCAATTCTCTCACTGGCTTCTCTGCTCCCCAAACCCTCAAGTTAATCGATTACATCAAGCATCAGAAGGTCATCATTCTGGTTGATAGTGGAAGCACCCATAATTTTATTCATCGCCGCATTGCCCAAGACACTCATTGCTACATCCATGTTGTCAACAATTTCCAAATCATGATTGCCAATGGTGGTTCCATGAAATGTGGAGGGTGCTGTGAAAATGTGTGTCTCCAAATCAGTGACTACCACCTAAAATTCCATATGTTTGTTATCGACATGGGTGTTTGTGACATTGTGTTGGGTGCAGACTGGCTAAGAACTTTGGGTCCCATTCTCATGGATTTTAAGACATTAACCATGCAATTCGACCAGGAAGGCCACCAATATAAATTTCAAGGCATCACTGTTGGTTCACCTGAGGTCATTAGTTCCCATCGCACAGAAAATATTCTCAAAAAGGTCATTCTGGTGTCATTTCCCAACTCCATGCCATACAAGCAACAGAGACACCCCCAATGTCGCATGACCTCCAAGCCCTCCTTTCTAAACATCAAATGGTATTTTTCACTCCCCAAGGACTCCCTCCTTCTCGTGGTGTTCATGATCATTCCATTCCCCTTGTACCCAGAAGCCTTCCTCCCAATATTCATCCATATCACCACCCCTTTTCACAAAAACATGAAATTGAGAAAATGGTCCAGGAACTCCTTAATGCACGCATTATTCGCCCTAGTATGAGCCCTTACTCTTAACCTGTAGTCATGGTCCTAAAGAAAGAAGGTTCTTGGAGAATGTGTCTTGACTTCCGTGCCCTCAAAAAACTAACCATTAAAGACAAATTTCCCATTCCTGTCATTGATGACCTCCTGGATGAATTGAGTGGTGCCCAATTCTTTACTAGACTTGATCTTCGTTCGGGCTATCACCAGATACGTATGAAAGAGGCAAACATTCCTAGGATGGCCTTTCTCACTCATGAGGGCCACTATGAGTTGTTGGTCATGCCCTTTGGCTTGTGTAATTCCCCCTCCACCTTCCAAAGCCTCATGAATCATGTCTTTCGTCCCTTTCTCCGTCATTTTGTATTAGTTTTCTTTGATGATATCCTCATCTATAGAAAAACCTCGACATACCATCTCACTCATGTGGATCAAGTTCTCCATCTCCCCTCTCAGCACCAAATTTTCCTGAAACATTCTAAATGTTCTTTTGGTGCCTCAAAAGTAGAATACTTGGGTCATATGGTTGGCAAGGATGGCGTCAGGGTGGATCCAAAAAAGATTGAATCTATGCAAGACTGGCCGCACCCAAACACTCTCAAAATCTTGCATGGATTTCTGGGCTTAACAGGGTATTATCGAAAGTTTGTTAAGAACTATGGAAAGATTGCAACACCTCTCATGGTTCTCCTCAAAAAGAAATCTTTCACTTGGACTCCAGCCACTGCTCAAGCTTTTCAAACCTTGAAGATAGCCATGTGCACAACTCCGGTTCTGGCCCTTCCTGATTTCACAAAGACCTTTTTGTTGGAATGTGATGCCTCAGGGAAAGGAATCGGCGATGTCCTTATGCAAGAGGGTCGACCTTTGGCCTTCACCAGCAAGAAACTGTCTGAAAGGAATCTGGGCAAACCCATTTATGAAAAGGAAATGTTGGCTATTCTGCATGCCATTGATCTGTGGCACCCTTATCTCTTGGGGAAACACTTCCAAATTAAGACCGACCATCAAATCCTCAAGTACTTTCTGGAAAAATGCATTTCCTCCTCGTAGAAACAAAAACGGGTGATTAATATCTTTGGATATGATTATGAAATCATTTACAAGAAGGGAAAAGACAATGTAGTGGCAGATGCACTGTCCCAAAAATATGAAGAAGAAGGATTTGTTTTTTCTCTTTCCTTCATTGTACCCAATTAGCTCCAAGCTGTGCGCCACAAATGGCTTCAAGATCCCAAAAGTTCACATCTGATCCAACAATTGCTAACCAAGGCTCTGGCTCCCCCAGGGTACTCTTCGCTCTAGGATAACCTTTGATACAAAGGCCATTTGTATTTAAGTAAACAATCAAAGCTTAAATCCATGGTACTTTCTGAGCTTCATGCTACACCCACAGTGGGGCACTTAGGCTTCACCAAAACATATGACAGGGTCAAACGTTCTTTTTTCTGGGATGGTATGAAACAGGACATCCGTAATTTTTTTGTTGAATGTGAGGTGTGTCAACACAACAAGGGAGAAATAGTCAAATCTCCGGGCACACTACAACCTCTTCTGATTCCACCTACAATTTGGAAGGATATCTCTATGGACTTTATTACTGGCTTACCCAAATCAGGGAATAAATTAGTCATAATGGTGGTTGTGGATCGCCTTTCCAAGTATGTTCATTTCTGCACTCTTCAACACCCATTTACTGCATCCACGGTGGCTCATTTTTTCATGGACCAGGTCTTCAAGCCTCATGGCATTCCGCACTCTATTGTTTCTGATCGTGACCCAACTTTCACAAGAAATTTTTGGCAAGAACTATTTAAGCTACAAGGCACCCAATTGCATCTCAGCACAACTTATCATCCCCAGACTGATGGTCAAATGAAAGTTGTCAACAAGTGTTTGGAAACATATCTGAGGTGTTTTTCCTCTGAAAAACAACATTAGTGGGCTCAATGGTTACCCCTAGATGAATGGTGGTACAACACTTCCTACCATACAACTACTCGCATGACTCCTTTTGATGTGGTATATGGAAAAAATCCACCTTCAGTTCTCTCATACTTACCAGGTACCTCGAAGGTCCAGGCAGTTGACCAAACACTTACAGTTCGAGAGGATATTCTTCGTACCCTTAAAGAGAACTTGGTCATGGCACATAATCACATGAAGCAACAAGCAGATTAAGGTCGCTCTAAACATCAATTTGCAGAAGGGGATGAAGTGTTTCTGCGACTACAACCATGCAAGAAAACTTCCCTCAAGGCCGAGCATTGTCAGAAGCTAGCGTCCAAATTTTATGGTCTTTATACAATTCTCAAGCATGTGGGACAAGTCGCATATTAGTTAGATCTGCCCAGATAGTCGAAGCTACATCATGTTTTTCATGTTTCATGCTTAAAGAAGGTGATTGGAACTAGGTGCCAAATTCAAACCAACCTTTCGGAGTTAGCTGAAGAATGATCCATTTGGCTACAACCAGAAGTAGTTTTGGACCAGCATGAGCGTCGCCTCCATCAGAGAACCATCAAGGAAGTGCTAGTCCAGTGGAAAGATACGACTCCAACAGATGCCACTTGGGAACCAGCTACCATTCTGCAGCAGTGTCCACATCTCAAGCCTTGAGGACAATGTTGTTTTTAAGGGGGAGGGCATGTTAGGGTCCTAACCCACACATAGGTAGATCAATATATTTGGATGTAATAAAGGTAAATATTAATAAGGCCTTTTAATAAAATAGAATAAGGCATATGTAAGAAGACCTAATAGAAGCTTCCACTTCTAGAAGGATCTTCCTCTAGATTATTCTCTTGATAGACATATTTAGTATAAATAAGGGTCGAGGGTATGAAAACCCTAGCTTGGAGATTATTGTAACAGAGTGCTTCTCGACTGGAGGTTGCCCCCTCGAAGAGGCCTGTGAACATTTCTTTCTGAATCAAAGTGTTATTTATGTTGTTGTTCTTATATCATTTTTGTGTTATTGTGGAGATTATGCTGGTTATATTACTGTTATTCTGCCATTTCTAGCATTTTATTTATGTTCTACATATTTATTATATCTGGTATCTTGCAATTTAGCTCATAAATACAAGACATAAAATAGATAAACACTTATCTTTTAACAATGGTTGTGTAACAAGATACTTGGGACAAACATTCCACCCAACCATAGAATGATTTTTCCAAATATCAACAGACAGTCACCCCTAATTTGAGGCTAGTAATTGAAAAAAAAGAGTGGTATCTCATTGTCCACTCATAACCCACCGATATCTTCCTACAACTATCTTGATTTTCAAATAGCTCTCTTCCTCTAGACCTGCCCAACCCAAGGAATGTACCCCTTCACTAATAGTAGAACATTAGTTGTCCCATTTTTTTATCAGGGTCTCTGTGGCATGGGTAGTTAGGAATCTCTCAGTTGGGAACTCAAAGGAACCTCTTTCTAGGAAAAGTACTAGCAAACAACAACAAACACTTGTTGTTTTAGTGAAACTCACTCAAGACTTCACTCTTCAGGCCTGATAACCTGTTTCTTCATATTATAAGTCCAAATACTCTTCAATATGCTCCAAATTTCTCTAGAGTTCCCCCTAAATGGAAGCACCAACTCCTAGCTCTCTTCTTTCTCTCTACTTGCTCCTCGTGCAAAAAAAATCAATGTCTAAAATTGTTGTCCCAACCCATACGAATTTCCTCCTTTTGGATTGCCTTGCTTGAATCATACACTTCCCCAAGATGATTGTACTCAACCCCCATGTTCCCAATAAATATGGGATGTGAATACTCACACCCACCCTCTTACATGTATTCAATGATTGTCTTTGGGAAAACTCAACTAGACATTAGAAGGTTCATATACAAATAGAAATTTAAGGAAAATGGGTTGGATTAATATTCATGGGTAATTCCCCCTTTGACCCCCTCTTGGCCATTATCCTAGACTCTCCCCCCTCTTGTGGATTAATTCATTACCCATGTCTTATCCATATCCCCTTAGTTGTTGGCATCACATTTTATGATTAAAACATAGAGATACAATTCACATATTGCATCGCTTTGGCCATAGCCACACATTATGTGTGTATATATGCATTAATTAAACCAAGGATTGTAGTGGGGATGTTACAAGATATCTATGAAGATAAATTGTGGCATTCAAAGCGTAATATTTTTAGCAAAGAACCCAAAATATCATTCCAAGACTAAGCATATTGATGCACAATACCATTTCGTAAGATACATGGTGGAAAGAAACAAGGTGTTGTTGGAGAAAGTAGACACGTTGGAATACATAGAAAACTCTTTGACCAAGTCTCTTAGTGTTGTGAATTTCTCTTGGTGCAGATATGCAAATTCCATTGCTTCCCTAGGTCTATGGATGAAAGTTCAGAAATCTCCCAGTTTCATCAAAAAAGACAACAAGTGGAAGAATGTTGAGTTGTTATATTCTCTACAGTGAATATCAAGTCGAGGTGGATCAAATGGAACTGAAATTGAAGGTTGAGGTGGATCGACTAAGAAAACTCGAAGTCGGAGTAATTGATAGCAAGTTGAATAGTTCAACCGATAAGAGGTTGGCAGGTGGTCATGTAAAAACCGATTGAAGACCAAATGAAGGTCAACTGGTAATCCGGCTTTGCATTCGACTGTAACAAAATCCCTAGATTCACAGGATTTGTGGCCAATGATCTGTGTGGATATGTAACCATTTTTGGGAACATTTATTTAGTGTTTTTCCTACTTGAAAAACCTAATCTTTAGTTAACCTTTAGAGAAATCACTTTTGAGGTTACTGGTCATGTAGATGTAAGTTGAACTGGCTACAAGGTTGTTCTTGTGTAATGAAATAAGGTATGATGTTGATTGTGTATTAGGTGTAGACCAAGGTTAGGCATGTAACATTTTATTATTAATGAATAAGACAACAAGAGAGAAAGACACTCAAGGAATGTTGGTTTTCTCGTTTGGGTTTCTAGGGTAAAAGCTTTGTGTACTATGTGTTTTCTTTGCCATTTGATTTATACCTTAAATATTTCTTTCCCTCTTTTGTTAGGTTTAGAATGGAATTTCTCTATTTCCTCACAACTTGAAGCATTTTGAGCTTGGTGATGATTACCTACACACATAAATCAAATACCCAAAGTGAAAAATACTTGACAATAAAAAACATGTTATGAAAATTTGACAAAATGATAGTGAGAAAGCGTACCTATAACTAGTGTACTAGGATATAGGTCTCAAGGAAGGCATGTTAAAAGTGGAACAGATCATACCATTTTTTATAATGGAAAATGGTGATCCCAATGGTGTAAATGGTTCATAAATCAGAGCTATGAAGCTCTCGTATGAGAGAAAGGAAGCTTGGGCCTAAGTTGTATAAAAGATAGTGGGGCCCACCATGCCACCTAATTTGTATATGTGGTGAGATGGAATCACTTGTGTGTGTGAAGATTGAAAGAGTTATATATCCCTTGCATGGTTTTTGTGTACTATATTTCAGTTCCAAGAGAACCAGGTAAGGGGTATTAACCTCTCGGTTATTTTGAAAGTTTTAATTTTTTTCTTAGGACCGTATGGAAGGTCATACAACCCCCTTTTTAAGGGGGTCTTAGGATACATGTGGGCGACCAAAAGATAATTGTATATATCAATGTATACATGCTCTAATCATCTGCATCATACAACATAGGTGACTTCTTGACAGTTGTGCTAAAATTAGTGTGATTGTTCGTGGAATAGATGTATTGAATAACACAATTGTTTGTAGAATGATCGAACTAAGTAGAAAAAACTTTTGGGTGACCGTTATTTGTATCTCTACATGACTACTTGATAAAAAAAAATTTATAGTAGCATGAAGGTTCACCATGTATTCATGCTAATCAATGTAACTGTTGGAGTGACAACTACATAGACTGTGTAAGAGATGTGTTTTTTGGTTTGAATTTTTCTAGGATGACTAGTTGACTTGGGTTTTTTTATTTTGTGGGAGAGATATTGGGACACTCTTTGTGTGGAGGTGTAGGATAACCCAGTGGGATGGTTTAAGTTGGATAACTTTTTCTTGATCAAATTTCTTTAGTGTTCTCCATTGCACTCCGAAGAGAAGTTGTTGATATTCCTGTCTGAGATGTGGATAATGAACCGTTGGGCCTTTGAGGTTTATGCTTATCTTCTAGAGTTGTGAGCTATGATTGAAATTTACTTTCTAAAATGCCTCTCTATGATTAGAGAGGTACCGAAGTTGACGCCTTGGATGCCTGGGGGAGGAGATCTCGATCCAGAATCGGATCCAGAAGCCTGACAGGGCTTAAAAATGCTCAAAAATGAAAGTGCTTGAAATCTGACGAAATCAAATCCATTGCGTCTGACTTGTCTTCCTGATTCCGGCCATATATTTACTTCGTCAAACGGGCTCCGTATGCGCAAGATATCGCGTTTTGTCCGAAAAGGCAAACAGGCAAAAAAAGGGGATGACTGTACAGTCCGTACAGTCCCACGTGGAATGTTGACTGTACAGGCGATATGGCCATACAGCTAACATGGAAACCCCTGGAGATAACACGTGGCAACTCCTGAAGATGACACGTGGCATGATGATGTGGCATACGAGTAGATAGCTGGACCAATCTATGGGTGACACGTGTCACCACTGCAAGGCTGACACGTGGCACAAGATGACATCAGCAGCTGACTGGGAAGGTACGATGGAAGGGTACGTGGTAGGTGACATGGACCAATCAGCAATTGACAGTTGGAATATTCTGGTTGGTTGTTGATGTTCCACCTGGCCCAGTCATGGGCTGCCATGTGGCACCCTGTGGTTGGTTCGTCGGTTGTGTAAAATTATATGGTCTTCCCCGGGGTCGAACCCCCGACCTATCCTCCGGGCAACGAACTGGCAAGACCGGGCTAACCACCAGGGCCAATATTGGTACTTGTTAACTATACATTAAAATATTTATTTGAATTCGTTTGAATGGATGTTCGGCAGGGGAAAGGGTTGGGGCTTAGCCCCAGCCCTCAACACAAACATACGACCACAACCACAGAACTGGGAGCGCGGAGGTAACACAGCAGGGGTGTTGTGGATAAGGACTAGCCCTCGAATCCCAGGCGGATCCCATAGGACCGGGGCTATAGCCACCATAAGGGTGCGGGGGATATATCGTTAGCTCGTGGTTCCATAGAACACGCCACAGAACTAGGAGCCAGGGACAGAGGGCACGCGTATATGGAGCATCTGGCCACATGGTGGCACCCATATGACCCAGAGCATGTACGTTTAGGGGTTGCACCCATATTTCTAAATAAAGTGGGTTTGTTGTTATATTTTATGATTTTTATATGATTCTAAGCCTGATATTAGTGGATTTTGGTCATTTTTGGGAGATATTGGGCATTTTTGGAGCCCAAATTTTGGGAGGAAGTTGGGGATGGATAACCAACTTTAGATATATATAAACCAGGCCTGTTTGAGGCCATGGAGGATAGTCAAGGACAGAAAAAGTAGAGTTATGTTGAAGAGAAGCCAAGCCAAAGCCATTTTTATGCAGGGAAGCCATTGAGGAGCAGATGCTTGCGAGTCATTTCTGGGAGCTCCAGACGTCCGTTTTGCGTGTCATTTTCTTTGCAGGGTTCTAGAGATCTGGAAGAACATGACCAGATCAGTCTTGTATCCAATTGGCACTGTTGCGATGTACTTTTGAGCTTTTGAACATAAATAAAGAAGACTCCCCCACAGAGACAAAGGTCCGGAGACATAGGCAAAGTTGTGCCGAACTCCGTTATCAATTCTTGTGTTATGGTTTGATGTATATTATTTCCTTTCACATATTCATATGTGTATATGGCTGTCATAATTCCTCTTCTTTCCTCATTCTTTCATTAAGCTTCTAAATTGGATAATTAATGCATGCAAAATTAAAACTCAACCATAGTCATTAAAGGGTCCTACGGATCAAGTGGTATCAGAGCTAGTTGATGTTTGGATTTGAGTTTTGCATGTTAACCAGGGAAAATTTACAGTGTGGTGAAGGTGAGATTATTGCAGAGAATCCATTAATTGGATTGAGAAAGAGAGCTTCTCACAGCGAGAAGATGGCATCGGAAGAAGGGATTTCTTAAGATGAGAAAGAGTTCTGGAAAACATTCCTTGATATGTCAGAGATGGTGAAAGTTTTGTACGAGGATTACCTGGAACGAAAGAGACTAGTTTTGGGTGAATCTTCAAAGGGAAAAAGTGAAGAGAAAGAGGACCATCCTCAGATTCCTCCTTCACCTCCATCAACACCTCCTTCTTCTCCTTCTTCTTCAAGTTCAAGTTCTAAATCTAATGGAAAGAAAAATGTTCATAAGAATAAACATGAAATGCCATTGTTAAAACTTGATGTTAAATTTGAGTTGCCCATATATGATGGTGAAGTAAATGCAGAAAAAATTGACAATTGGATCAGGCAGATGGAGGTATACTATAGTGTGCAATAGATCAAGGATGAGGCCACACAAATTAAGTTGGCATCTTTGAGACTTGCAGGTACAACTCTCATCTAGTGGCAAAGCAAGCTGGAAAAGGGAACACAACAAGTGGGTAATGTATTTCCATCATGGAAGAGTTTCATTTTGGCACTTAGGAAACAATTCTATCCTTTGGGTTATAAAGAAAAAGAATTAATTGAATGGCAATCATTAAAACTAAGAAAAGGACAAACAGTGCAAGAATACACCGATGGATTTCGAAAAATAGCATTAATGTTAGATATCCCTTTGCAAACACAAGAAACTCTTATGAAGTATATAGGAGGTTTACCTGCGCATATTAGAAACACTATTTTCATGTTTGGACCCACTAACCTTGATGAGGTTTCTGTTCAAGCTACGTATATTGAAGCAGGGAAAGTAGGTGTGTTAGGGGAATCATCGTCTTCAAGGAAAGAGGACAAGAGGAAAAGGCATGGCAAGAATGCAAATGTAGTGACGAGGAAGGAAGGAAAGCCCTCTTGCAAGCATTGCAAGAAAGAGGGACATGATGAGGACAAATGTTGCCAGTTGCATCCCGAGAAGAGGCCAAAGTGGTTCAAAGAAAAGAAGGGAACGCAAACAGTGACAACGACATCAAAACCCACAGACTTGGGATCAGATTCAGGAGATGAGTCAAAGATTTCATTGGTTGGTATGACAGGTAAAATTGGTGAAGACATTGATTGTAGAAGCAAGTTGTTTCATATAAGGGTAATCATGCGACACACTAATATAGACACATTAATCGATAGTGGATCTCAATCTAATCTAATCTCAGAAGAATTGGTTAAGCAATTGGGATTAAAAACACAAACTCATCATAAGCCTTACACACTTAAATGGATAAGAAATCATCATCAGATGCACATAACAAAGCAGTGCACAATCAAATTTGCAATTTCAGCTAAGTATGTGGACGAAGTAACATGTGATGTAGTGTCGTTAAGAGAATGTGGAATGGTCTTAGGTAGCCCATATTTATATGATCGTAAGGCAATATTCTACAGAACAAAGAATCAATATCAATTCACTAAAGCAGGTCAAGATTATGTGGTTCATGCTCATGATGTTAAAGCAACTAAAACACTTCAAACAATGGAACAATTAAAGAAGGCAGTGCAATCAAGCAACAAACCAATAATTGTTTCAAATGAAGTAATTGATCTTAAGCAAGAACAAGACATGATTGTTAAATGGAAAATCAATCATAAGTTGCTTCAAGATAAACTCATGTGTAGATATTTCAAGTATATCAGCTCATTTGCAGTCATCTTTTTGATGCTATCATTAGTAATGTTTTCTACATGGATGATAGTGGCTTCAATAAGATGTAACAGGGTTCAAATGGCTAACAATATACTGTCATTTGTCATGATTGTGTTACAGTTGATCTTGATGAGACAGGTGCACAGGAAAGAGTTCAGAGACAACGAACAAGTTGGGTGGCCTATCCCAAGCTTGTTGACTGGTCAGTAACCTTTTGGGGACCAAAAGGTCTTTTTGTGGGGAGGTGTGATCCAGAATCGGATCCAGAAGCCTGACAGGGCTTAAAAATGCTCAAAAATGAAAGTGCTCGAAATCCGACGAAACCAGCACCATTGCGTTCGGCTCATCTTCCTGATTCCGGCCATATATTTACTTCATCAAATGGGCTCCATATTGGCAAGATATCGCGTTCTGTCTGAAAAGGCAAACATGCAAAAAAAGGAGATGACTGTACAGTCCGTACAGTGCCACATGGCATGCAGACTGTACAGATCGTACAACCGTATAGCTGATGTGGAAACCCCTAGAGACAACACATGGAAAATCTTAAAGATGACACATGGCAGTCTGATGTGGTGTACGGGCAGACAGCTGGACCAATCTATGGGTAACATGTGTCACCACTGCAAGGGTGACACGTGGCATGGGATAACGTCAGCAACTGACTAGGAAGGTACGATGGCAGGGTATGTGGCAGGTGACGTGGACCAATCGGCAATTGACAGTCTGCATATTCTGGCTGGTTTTTGATGTACCACGTGGCCCAGTGATGGGTTTCCACGTGGCACACTGTGGTTGGTTCGTCGGTTCTGTAAAATTATATGGTCTTCCCCGGGGTCGAACCCCCGACCTATCCTCCGGGCAACGGACTGGCAGGACTAGGCTAACCACCTGGGCCACTATTGGTACTTGTTAACTATACGTTAAAATATTGATTTGAATTCGTTTGAATGGATGTTCGGCAGGGGAAAGGGTCGGCGCTTAGCCCCAGCCCTCGACACGAACATACGACCACAACCACATAACCCAGAGCGTGGAGGTAACACAGTAGCAGTGTTTTGGATAAGGACTAGCCCTCAGATCCTAGGCAGATCCCACAGGACCAGGGCTATAGCCACCAAAAGGGTGCAGGGGTTATATCGTTAGCCCGTGGTTCCATAGAACATGACACAGAACCAGGAGCGAGGGATAGGGCGCGCGCGTATATGGAGCGCTTGGCCACATGGTGGCACCCATATGACCCAGAGCACACAATTTTAGGGGCTACACCCATATTTCTAAATAAAGTGGGTTTGTTGTTATAGTTTCTGATTTTTATATGATTCTAAACCTGATATTAGTGGATTTTGGTCAGTTTTGGGAGATATTGGGCATTTTTGGAGCCCAAATTTTGGGAGGAAGTTGGGGATGGATAACCAACTTAAAATCTATATAAAGCAGGCCTATTTGAGGCCATGGAGGATAATCAAGGACAGAAAAAGAAAAGTTATGCTGAAGAGAAGCCAAGCCAAAGCCATTTTTATGCAGGGAAGCCATTGAGGAGCATATGCTTGCGGGTCATTTCTGGGAGCTCCGGACATCTGTTTTGCATGTTGTTTTCTTTGCAGGGTTCTAGAGATCTGGAAGAACATGACCATATCAGTCTTGTAGCCAATTGGCATTGTTGCGATGCAATTTTGAGATTTTGAACAGAAATAAAGAAGCCTCCCCCATAGAGACAAAGGCCCGGAGACGTAGGCAAAGTTGTGCCGAACTCTATTATCAATTCTCGTGTTATGGTTTGTTCTCTATTATTTCCTTTCATATCTGCATATGTGTATATGGTTATCATAATTCCTCTTCTTTCCTCATTCTTTCATTAAGCTTCTAAATTGGATAATTAATGCATGCAAAATTAAAACTCAACCATAGTCATTAAAAGGTCCTATGGATCAGGTCTGCATTGTGATGGTGATAGAGTGATTACTGGAGGTTCGATCGAGGTAAATTGCATCAAGAATTTGGTGACATGATCCATGACTACGATGGTATTTAGGATCTATGGATCCTTGGGGACCTAGCAGATATTTGGTTCCCATATGAAGATTGTGGAGTGAGTGCTCAACGGTCATAAGTACACGTGGACCTTCCTTATGAGGGAGGCGATTATTTCATAATTGGCCTGAGTTTCCAGAGGCCAGGAGGGTGAATTTTCATTTGTCTTGGTCCTTTGTATAATTTTCATCGAGGGGGTGTTATTCCTACATGCACAAATATTTCTAGAAACAACACCATCAAGGCTACCATGGATGATATGGTGGGTGGATATATTAATTTGAGAGGTAGGCGTTCTTGTGGGACACTATTTTACAATATCGTTCTAGGATTTTTGGAGGCAAAACCCCTAGGTGATATTGGAGTATCCATATGAAGGTATGGACTATTGGAATCATCCAAACATCATTCTCCCTCCTGGGAAGGACTGGGATGGACAAGGTGAAGTTTATTGATGTTTGTTTTATGGTTTTTATGTATTTATATGATTTATGTGACATATTACTAATGCGTAACCATGTTTTTGTTTAAAAATATTCGACCGTATGGACAAGAGATCTCAATCGTGAGGGATCTTGCAGTTGTAGGGTGAAAGAAACTTTTGAGGCTTGGAGAGGCTTGGATGATGATGAAGGAAGGGTGATGTGGAGATGATACCTTTGCAGCAGCCATAGGGGTATAATCTAGGTGAGGGAGTCGAGAGAGGTGATGCACAACCCTAGATTCAAATAGATGACCTACGTCGTATTTTTGACAAAGAGTTGTGAGGATTTCCATAGGAGCAATAGACTAAGGTCTAGAACAAGGAGGTATTGGCATTGTGCATTCGTCTTGAAGATGATTGGAATCTGTTGGTACATCATAAAACTATTGTGGGGGCACATATGATAGGTAAAATGATACTTCCAATTGGTGGAGTGCCACTAACTAGCAAAGAGCCACCATTGGGGGGGTTTCTTGAGATGGGTGAACCTTAGAGGTGGTGTACTGGGATTAGTATGGATGAGACCCATTGATTTTTGTAGTTTTTATGTATGTGGGTGAGGCCCAATGATCTTTGTATATGACATGTATAGGGGCATAGTACCCCCCTTTTTTTATATGATTAGTGAGCATGGTCGTAGTGAGGGTTGCCCTATTGTACACCATTTTTTGAAACTTTGATATATATACATCATTAGAAATACACTCAATCACATAATTACACCATCAAAATGAGACACTAATATATATATATATATAGATAGATATAGATATTGGTGTCTCACTTTGATGGTGTAATTATGTGATTGAGTGTATTTCTAATGATGTATCCATGTTTTTTTCTTTATATCATATGATGTTATGTTTAGACAACATATTCAAATAGACCATGATAAACAATAATGTGATTAATGTGACAAATTCAAGTCTAAAATTTCATTAGCAATATCATCTACAACTTGGTTTTGACTTCTAGGAATATGTGTAAATGTCATGGATTCAAAATTCATTGATAGAAGTTTAACTTGCAGATATTTTCTAAACAATTAAGGGTCGCGAATGTGATATTCATTATAGTGCATGCATTTTCTAGATTAATTGTTAGTGAGCTTTCAAAATTTCTGACATTTCAAGTGGAAACTCCACCCAGCTTCATAGACATTCAGTTGTAAGAATGATGGAAAAGAGTATGTTGGGGTTAAGGTTAAATAGGATGAATAAATAAGTCATTGGAGAGATATGAAAATAAATAGACGTTGAGGAGTTTAATAATTTAATAAAATTATTGTGACAGTCGTTGAGGAGTAATGAAATCCAAAGGACAAATGGGTAAAGGTGAAAAACATAAAATATTTTAATAGTCATTAAGGAGTAAAAGGAGAAAAAAATTTAAATTTTGAAAATGATAGATAAAGATTGAAATTATAATATGGAAGTGGGAGCATGAAAATAATTAATAAGTATGGAAATGATAGGATTTTACAAAGGAGGTTTGAGAGGGAGAACACTCTCATTGGAGGAGTGTTGGCACACAGGGGGAAGACCCGGGGTTAATCATATATATACCATCAAAACCCTTAGACATCCTCCCTTTCGAAATCACCTGTAGAGAAAGTGATGTCTCACCTGAGGCATATAGAGGGGATGCAAGAACGAAGGTTCTACAGTGATGAGGGGAAGTGAGAACGTTTTCATGCTCTTTCTACCATTCACTCATGTGTGAAGTTCCCATTAATTAACCATTACTTTAACATTAAACATAGTCTATGTGTGACATTATAACATCATATATTATTAACATATTCATCATCGTAGTTAATTATTACCACCATTGCGTAATAAAATTAAGCAACACAACATGCAAACACATCACTACACACAAAATTAACGTGGTTCACCCAACATGGGCTACATCCACAACAGTTGGCTTCTATTATTATTCATTTATGATTCTCTTACAACTGTGCATTGCGCTACAAAATATTCAACAGTAACATTCCCCAAACCTTCCTAGTCATTCTACTGCAATGCGAGTTCACTACTTAGTCATACCTCAGACTTCTTCCTTCGCTCGACTCCTTTTCCAAAAAATCACTAGGAACTTCTCATCTATCTCCATACCCAAAAACGCTTTACATATTTATACATAAAAAATAGGGATAATCTCGTTCCAAAAGTGGACAAAATATCTCCAAAATCCCAACGGTTTATAACCATTTTCCTCCTTTTCTGCATTGCTTCATCGTGCATCCTTCTATCCCACTCTTTGAATCCTTGAAGTCTTCTCCCATCGCGCACTCTAGTATGTCTTCTATATTCCTTTTACTCTTTGACTTCCTCTAGTGCAGATCCCAAAACTTATCCAAAATGTCTCTCCAATAGGCCCCCAACACTCACCTATGGATCATCTCAAGCCACTCAGGTCTTCTTCCACTGTGACATGAATTCTTTGAAGGTCTCCTTCACTATTTTGGCCTTTTCATTGAGCTATTGTTCCTTCTGAAAAATTTGGTCTATTGTTTCAGTAATAATGCGAGCTTGCACCTTCTCAACACCTTATCCAACAACTTGTTTAATGATTCCTTGAGTTGTTGTTAAGGTTGTTGTCACTCTGTATGCTTCTTCCTGTAATACTTCTATCTGTTGTCCGTGAGCCTACTACTCCACCCTTAGCTGATTCATTTCTTAATACAACTTTCAGTTATTGTTCATCACAATTACCTACTTTTCTAGCAGTAACGTGCCCATCACTACTTGTAATTTTTTCACCTTTCCCTCTATAGTCTAAATATTCTGACTTATCTTTTGTTGTACCATGTCTTCACTAAGTTTTTTCCAAACACCCATAGTCTCTATATATAGTTGTTCACAAAATATTTCTAGAGTATTTATATTTTCCACCGCTATTGTCACAATTTTCTTCCTCGACTCCCTCTCTTCAGGTGGAGTGTTTGGTGACATGATTTCTTCTAGATCAACTATGTGTGCGTGGAATCCCTGAATGGATTCACTTATCTTTTCGATTTGATATTCCACCAAGGAATCCTTCTCAGCCTGTGCCTCTAGTATATTTTGATATACTCTCTGAAATTCTTGTTGCATTCATTCTACTTTCTGCATGGCCTCATCATTCTCTTGTTTCATTTTGTTGTACTTTGTGTCTACTAAAACATTCTCTGTTGTAATCTTTACTAGCTCACTACAAATATTGTGTTGTCCTCATATGTAGCTCTTGTAATACATCCATTGGTACTTGTGATAGCACTAGACCTATGTGACCTAATTCCCTGGCATGTTCTTTCATTTTGTTTATGGGGAAATCAAATACCCCTGTTGCTAGCTTAATCATCCTTCATTCTCTTGTAACTCCCAAGGATTGGGAGATTGTTGGTCCTACCTTGCAAGTATTGGTAGTTTCTACTTGATATGTCTTTAATATTGGTGGTGGGTAGAAGAGTGGTATTTGGTTTAGGGATTGAGGAAGGGTTTTCCAAACTGGTGATTTCTCTGTCATGGGGGGAGTCTCTAGAGGAGACTCGAGTATGGATATCTCATGGATAGACTGATTTATGGGTTTCACAGAAGGGGAATGGTCATTTGGTTCTACTATGATAGAAGTGATCACACATACATGGGAAGAATCTAAGGCCAATAAGAGAGATGTATCTCCCTGATAAGTTCCCAGAAGTGATGGGTCTTGAAACTTTCCTAGACCCATTTCTACAAATGGTGAGTGTTTTTAGTGTTCCCCTATGTGGGTTAGGATATTTCCCAAATTTATAATGGATGGGGTTCCTAATGTGTTATATAGTCAAGAATGACAACCTTCCAATTTTGGGGGAAGAGCATGGTACAAAACACTGATGAAGTCATTTCCTTCATTGCATATATGTAACTACATCCTAGCAATATATTATAGTCTAAATGTGTTTCAATGACATCAGTATTGATCAATACCATCTTTCCCTCTAGCTCGATAGGGACATTTTGAAAAAATCCTTAAGGATGGGATGGGCGACCATCATAAGCTCGAAGGGTGATAGCAGAAGGAGTAAGCTCAGGGATGGATAAAATTTGCTAGACACTTTTGGAAATTATGCATGTGGATGTGACTTTATCTATGACATACCTTTGAACAATGATGTTCCATATTGTGAAAGGGATTTTCAAAGTGATCAAACATGAGGGGATCAAATTATTTGAGTTATCCAAATCAAAAGTGATGAGGCATGAGTCTAAAGGGTCAACAACCCCAAATCTGCATAACAAGGATTTCCTTTATCAAGGATAGGTTTGAAAAACCTCAAGTACATACATGGTTGTCGTGCCTAAGACAAGTCATCGACCATACTGTAGCTATGTGTTTCCCTAGCATGTGAGTTATGAGCAGTGAACTGCATAAGTTCTCTCGGTACACATGGGGTAAGGTCCCCACTTGGACATAGGATCATTACTCAGGAGGCATGTCGTATTGACAACTCAAATTTTGAAGAATAACCTCCTCCTCTATTGTGAGCATGATGTTACAGGTTGCATAATATCCAAGTTTATATTGTCATGGGTTAGGGTATTGACCCATTTTCTATGTAGGGGGGGCGGCTTATTCTTGGGTAGAAACCACTCCTTTATGGGGGAATGGGTTATGTAGAACCATTGATGGTGGGTATTGAGCGACATTATGTTGAATTTGTGGGGCACTCTGTGGGTTAGGGGGTCCTTGTGTGTTCATATACTCCTTCATTCACTTGTTGTCCTCTACTTGGGGGAAATGGGGTGTATATTGTTCATACTCACCACATAATGTGCAAGGTAAGTTAGTTATATTGTTATTTTTCTTCCCTTTTTGTTGTTGTCCATTATTGGTGCCAATATTTTGGTTTTTATTACCAGCATTATGGTTTCCCCCTACTGGTGGATTGTGTTTTTGGGGGTTTCCCCCTATCGTTGGTTTGCATTGGATTTTTTTTCCTCTTTTTCTTTGAATTAGTCTACTAAGTGGCATGGTTTACCATGTTTAGAGATTCAAATGCTTGAACCTATCACATGGGAAAAGGTTGGACAAAGTTTACCCCAACCTATTTCTACCCTTGTGGATGCATGGTATTGGGTTGAGGGGATCCAGGAAATGGGTAGTATGGATTACACTATTGTGAAGGTATATAGGGGTTATATGACGTAGAGGGTCGTCCACCATAAGTTGGGTTGCATTATGAACCATGTGTATGTATAGGAATATTCATACCTGGTTGGTGTAAGGGATTCATAGGTTGCACAGGGTTGTGCCCTCCAACTATTTGAGGAGGCTGAGTGGGGAACGTAGGATTCAAAACATAAGGTGTGCCCATAGGAGGATGGTAGTAGGGTGATCCTCAGTAATGATTGGTGTATTGATTAGTACCATATGAGGGAATTGGTTTCTCAAAAGGATTAAGGTGGTTCAACAGGGTCTTCATTTCATGAACCTATGACATAGCACATGCATTTCTAGGATATTAAATAATACCCCTAATTTAACTAGATAATAATAAATACCTCCCAAAATGATTTTGCTAGACCCCCATCCCAATAAATATTTCCAAAACAATAACCTTATTTTTACTAGATACCCCTTTTTACAACCCCCAATACCTATAAACCCTCATGTACCTCACATCCCCCCCCAATACCTACAATATATTGACTTTATTTTTCAAAATTTTAAAGCCAATTCTATGAATGAACGTGATAACATATTGGTAAACTTATGTGAATCCCCCATGGGTGCATCATAGATCCAATCATTCCATCTGTTGAATGGGATGTTCTTGGTCTTTATTGACCAAACCGAAATGGGTGAGGAGCATCTAGGAAAATTATATAGAGGTATACAGACTGAGAGTATATCAAATCAAAGTATTGGGCCTTAGTGATGGCCTCATCTTCGGATCATGTCTTGGTAGTGGCAACATATTTTACAATGGTGGGTATGAGTGATTTGAGGAACCAATCTAGTCATTGTTTCAAGGTGACTTCAATTTTACACAAGCTTTGTCTTCGACACCATTCACAAATGTGATCCGCAATATCAGTGGAAGTGGTTTGGAGAAACTCTGAGATAATTTCCAAGCCTACCACATGGAATATTGGTAACTAAAAAAGGCTAAGAAATCCTTGGCTAGAGATGTGAAGATCACATGAGACCCTACACTTTTTTCTACGAACCATTTTATGGATTGACCAGTTAAGGTTTGTTCATGGGGATTATATCCCATGATTCAACAGAAGGAACCAAACCCTCCACCTAGGCCCAATTAGACTCTACAGCGTTTGGAGTGGAATGGTTCTCCAGATCTTGCAGTCAGGCCAAATTATCGATGAGCCTTTGTGTTTTCTAGTGAATGCTCTTCCTTCGGTTAAGACATTTTTTTCAGTAATTTCTCTTAGGTGGGGTAGGTACAAGAGATGCAAGCCAGTATAAACTAACTTGATGAATATAGGACAAGAGTTTTAACTATTGGGAAGGGGTCGAGCTTGGGATAACCCACTACTCGAACATGCAGACAATGATCCTATGCCAAAGGGCTTATTAATAATACTTTAACCGAAAGAGCATCCAAGAGAAAGCTACTTAACAGAAAGAAGACGCATATATGATCAAGATCAAGGTAAGAAAAATAACTCATCTACCGAGACATTCATCACATAGCTAAGGTAAAATACTTAGCATAGAGAAAGAAACAAAATTGTAATCAATGTCACGGTAAGAAAAATAATTCATCTACCAAGACATTCATCACATAGAAGCATAATGATTTACTTTCATCATCTAAAGCAAGGAACATTAAAACATTGCACTAGATAGCTTGACAACATAATTAATTTCTCTTACTCATTTACTACAACATTGATGGAACATGAAAGGAAGTAATTCTTCTCCAGCTCCAATCACATACATCTGATGAAAATAGCTCATCTCTAGTCCAGAAGGACTTCTTAATTCGTAGCAGTCTCAAAATAATTATCAACAACCAAAAGAAAAGATTTCTTACAACAACCATCGACCCCTTTGACAATCGGTCGATGTTCCTATTTATAATTTAAAGTCTTAACAGTAATTAATGGTAAAATACAATTTGAGCTAATCAAGAATCGCCACATGGTGTCATCATCTAACAGTCTATCAACAGCCCACCCGAGTTGTTTCTTGGAAAGGGTGGACTCT
Organism: Picea engelmannii; assembly: GCA_009831015.1. Lineage (NCBI taxonomy): Eukaryota > Viridiplantae > Streptophyta > Pinopsida > Pinales > Pinaceae > Picea > Picea engelmannii. Next base: position 382,435 of record ML786908.1, on the reverse strand, counting down.
TTCATAATCAAACCATCTGATAAAGGGTTCTTCACAGGTGTTGGCCCATGGAAACATGTGTTGTTCCATCAAAGCCGCATAGATTACCTTGATGTATGTTGTGTCTGCCCTATATTTTGCGACGCTGACGTTCAACTTCTGAAGTATGGCTCTGGCTTTGGTTGGATGTCCTGCGAACTGTTGTACTTTCTTGGGATTTTCATTGGTGAAATTTTCACATTCTTCAGCTCATGATGCATCATGTTCGGCGCACAGCTTTATCATTCTGCTTAGGTCGATTAATATCGGGATGCCGAAATCGGGAGCTCAACATACTTCGTCTCTTCGGTGATTCTTTCAGTTCTTCGGCGGGATCACAAGACATACTCTGGTTGGTGATCAGGAAGGTTCTTCCTACAATTAAACAGAAGTAGTTTAGCGATCAAGCAACCCATGATCTGACATAAATAAAGAACAGATCAACACTTACTTGTGCAGCTTGCTATTCTCAGTCATTTTTAATACTTACATGATCCCAAACGCTTACTTCGACTGACTTGTGAAGCCATCGCTCCTCTTTGGTATAAATGAACACCTCATCATGTTGTAGTGTAGCTAATCAAGTATGATAGAAGGCTGTTAAATGCCTTCAGAACTCATACAGATAAGGTTGTTAAATGCCTTCGAAACTCATACCACCAAGAGTGCTAAGCGTCATTTATAAATAATGGAGGTTCAGAAGTTCAAAAAGGATCGAAAGGATCGTACTGCATGCTTTCTTGTAACCCCGATCGACGATGCTTTGATGTTATGGATCACATCCATCGATTAGCTATGGGAAGACGAAATTTTTTAAACATCATGTCATGAGGCGCGGGCATTATGTTGGTGAGCCTAGTGTCTCTCTTTGATTTCCCTATAAATCTAGGATTTTTACCAGCAATCCTTCTTATATGCCAAGCTCATATTCCATGGGGATCTGGTTTGGTAAGTTCGTCTTGGTGACGTCCAGTTGAGTAATCCTTTTCCATCTGTGGACGCCTTGAGTCTCTTACACTTTGTGATTATGGGATCTCCTTCAAACATGGGACGAGGTCCACGAGGCAGCCGGAGTGTGAGGTCTCAGCCCCAGCACACCTGGGACTCCTTCCTGTGGGCTTCAATAGGTACAATTATCTTCTTGGAGGTAGCGTCAGTGTTTAAACACAGGCTTGGGGTGGTTGCAGATACGTCCGGGAGAAATACGTTGGAGATTGCGCCTTCTCTGGGACCGAAACCGGAGATAAGAGGAAGGCCTCAGAAGAAAACTTGGGAAGGAGAGGCGGGGCGCTCCAAGGCTGAATTGAGTGTGCGTCCAACCCTTGAGGAGTTTGTAATGCCTATTGATCATTCAGAGTTGGTCAGGACCGCTAGAAAAGGAGGCAGAAGAAGAAAAGGGAGGGTCGAAGAGCCAGGAGCTTCCATCAAAAATCTCGCTCAACAATTAGAGCAGGCTCAAATTTCAATAGCCAAGCTTTACCAAGAGAATAGGGAACTGCAACATAGGTTGGTGGAAAAAACCCAGAGGATAGCATCACCACAAGGTCACATAGGGAGCATCATTTGGCTGCAGAGACAACTTAGGGAAGCACAAGACACGATCGTGGAGTTATGCAAGGCGCAACGGACTACGGCGACAACAGAACTTAAGACACCACCAAGCGCAAAAGACAACCTGAGAGAGGACCAAAGAATAGGAGATACATAGTTAGCAGGTTCTTTCCCTTTGTTCCTAGAAGTGTGTCTTAACACCTCTTTGTCTTTCTTCTTTGTAAAATTTCATAATCTCACGACGACCGGGCAGGTTGTCCGATTCGTCGGGGTTGTCTATTCGTATGTAAACCAAGCCTGGTGGAGGTTTTTGATTATATATAAATAAAATTTTAAAAGTATCATGATGTGAATCAAACGTGTATTCTTCTTTAAATATTTTGTGTAAAATATTAGATCTTTTGGAATCATTGGTATTACATCGCGAGTTTTTTAATGTTTTTCTTTGTAAAACTTTGCAATTACTACTTCCGTGGGATTATCGATTTTAGTTATTAAAAAAAAAACTTAATCATGGAAAGATATCCGGCTAGTGGATAAAGGTCATGCTTGGAATTTCACTTGTACCGAGAGTCGTTGGAGCGATTAATTAGTTCCCTCTCGCCGATACCGAAACTTGTTTTTGGGAGTTCGGCAGTCGGTAGTGTTGCTTTATCTATGTGCAGCACTTACAATCGCACTTTTTTGCTGAAGCCGGAAGAATCGGCCTTCGGTGAAATCTTTTCGGAGGCTATATTTGTAAAATAGATACTCTTATCGGTCGATGCTAAAGAATGTCGACACTCGGCTACTTTGACTTCCCATGCAATTTCCATTGCCTTAAACTTTCATTGATGCCAAACTTCTCAAGTAAGCCAGGAGAAATCTGGGTCACTAGTTCCTTAATCAGTCGTGGTGTTTCTCAAGATGGTTCTTAATATGCTCAAGAGAAACTCGGATATGAAACATATCAGATAAGAAGGTTATAAGGCATAAACCACGATGAAAACAATCGAAGGTAGAAGACAATGTGGTACCCAAAAGGAAGTGGTCACAAAATGTTTAGGGTGTGTTGAGCACTCAACAAATGGCGATTCACTGGGCGAATGCAGAATCTTTGTCCCAGAAAACAGATATCTCTGATCCTTCTTTTAATCATGCCAACTGGAAATATATATGCATTATATATATATATATATATATATATATATATATAACTTTTATTATGTTGTTATTATTGGAAGTATTTCTTTAGGGCCTTGTCGTCTACCAGGAGGACATCAGGTTCCCCCTCATCTTTTGCAAATGATAAGTACCTACCTCATTCTTCTCAGCCACCTGAAAAGGCCCAAGCCACAGGATATGAAACTTGGAATTCTTCCCTTTGGGTTCATTTACCTTATCCCACTTTAGAACTAAGTCTCCTACTTCAAAATTCTTTTCTTCAGCCTTGTGCTTATTGAACCATCTTTTCACTATCCGTGGATGGGATAAAAATTTAGACTTAGCCCTTTCCCTCTCTTCCTCCAACATGAGCATAGTGTTGATTCTTTGTTGCATGGTCGAAGATTTATCATCGTTAGAATCTTGGTCCAATTGGAGAGATGGAAGATAAAGCCCATTCAGGAGAATGGCTTCTTGTCTGTAGACCAAGAAGTACAGGGAATTCCCAATAGCCTCTTTGGGTGTGACAGTGACAACCCACAGAACATTATGGAGTTGGTTATGCCAATTTCTATGGTTATCTGCAACCGTCTTCTTAAGTATCTTCACCAGATTCTTATTAGTTGACTCTGTCACACCATTTCCCTGAGGGTATTAATTTGCAGAGTACTTGATTATGATTCCTTTGTCCAGAGAAAACTCTGTCAATAGGGTAGAGGAGAAGTAGGTTGCATTATCAAAGACCAGAATGGAAGGAATGCCAAACCTTGTAATTAGCTTTTGTTCTATAAATTGGATGACTATTTTCTCATTTACATGGGTCAGAGGGATGGCCTTTTCCCACTTTGTGAAATAGTCAGTGGCAGTAAGAATATACTTGTGCAATTTCGAAGAATTGGGCATAATTTATCCTATGATATCCATCCCCCACTGCTCAAATGGTCTAGATATGGTTACATGCTGAAGTGGGATTGCTACACTTCTCTCCTTGCTAGCACTTATTTGACAAGTCTTACAATTCCTGGTGTAAGAATGAGCGTCTTTGAACAAAGTGGGCCAATAATAGTCGGCTCTTAGAACCTTATGAGCGGTGGTGTTCCTACAAAATGTCCCCCAGCGGGGCAATCGTGGAGTTCTTTCAACACTTTATCGACGTCTTCGTGTTCGAGACATCTCAGTAATCCCCCGTCATAGTTGATCCAAAAGAGGACCGAATTTATGAGGTGATATTGTGCGGATTTTATTCGGAGGGCTCTCCTTTCTCTGGGGTTGAGGTTTTCGGGACAGGTCCCATGATGTAATAGATGAGCCAAATCCTTTTACCAAAAGTTCGGGACCAAAGAAATGTAGCCTACTTCACCACACCACAGTTCTATTTCATTATCCCACCTTGGATCTTGGTTTGCTTGATCTTGAGCTTCAGCTACGAGCTTGCACAAACCTTGTCCTTTTACTAAATTGGCGAGTTTTATATCTAGATCAAATTCCTAGACTATCACCATCCAGTTCCCTCTTCTTTCTCCCATTTCTTGTTGGGTAAAAAAGGATCGGACTACGGGGTGTGGCACAATCACCTTAGTATGATTCTTGAGGATTTACGACCTAAAATGCTTTAATGCTTTATAGACTGCGTAGGCTTGCTTGTCTATGGTGGGGTAATTAAGCTCAGCTCCTTGAAGGTTGGTGCTCATGAATGACATTGGGGCTTCATTGTTGTCATCGTCCTTCTGAGTCAACACCGCAACTAGCGATTGGTCAAAGGAAAAAGTATAAAGGTTAAAGTCTCTATTGAAATTGGGACTTCGCAATACCGAGGCCCAAGATATGGTAGCTTTGAAATTGTTGAAAGCATCTTTTTGTTCATCATCCCACTTAAACTCAGAATCTTTGCGAATCATTTGTTTTAAGGATTTGATGATTTCGGCGAAGTCGGGGGTGAATTTACTTACAAAATTAATTTACCCGAAAAAAGACTACATAGCCTTCTTGTTATGGGGTAGCGGGAGTTGAGCTATGGATTTAATCCGTTCGGGGTCTATGCAAATTCCCACTTGAGATATAATATGACCTAACAACTTACCTTCTTCAACACCGAAGATAGTTTTCTTAGGATTGAGTGATACACCATATTTTTGGCATCTTTCAAAAATCTAAGTTAAGTGTTGGATGTGTTCCTCTCTATTCTTCGAATACACCGTTACATCATATAAATACACTACCATGCACTTACCTATAATTCCCCGAAAATCCACGTCCATTTCCCTTTGAAAGGTCTCTCCTGTGTTAATCAAGTTGAAAGGCATGCGTTTATAAGCGAAGGTTCCCCATTTTGTCCAGAAGGTAGTTTTTAATTATTCCTCCTCTAAATACAACACTTGGTTGTATCCTGAGAAACCATCTAGAAGGAAGAAAATTTCCAAGCCCGACACGGTCTGTAAGAGTTGCTCCATCGGTGGGATGGGATAATTTTCCTTTTCTAAAGCTCTGTTGAGATTCCGAAAGTCTACGCATAATCGGATTTCTCCTAACTTTTTTCTTACTGGAACAAGGTTCGCTACCCAGGCGGAATGTCTAACTTGGAAAATTATCTTCGCATCTAAAAGCTTCCTTAACTCTTGATACATTAGGGGTTCCAAGGACGGGTGGTACTTTTGGAGATTCTGTTGAAAAGGTTTGACTTTGGGTTTCAAAGGGATGGTGTGTTGAATGATGCGGGTATCATACATTTTCAAATCTTTATAGGACTAGGCGAACACATCCTGGTATTGTTTGAATAATTTGAGGTAGGCTTTCCTCTCCTCTTTAGATATCGTTTTGTCTATACTTACATACTTTGGGTTGTCTGGGGTTCCAATATTTACAGTTTCGTGGAGGGGGAAGGAGCTACCAGTGTTTGCATTTTTAGGTCCTTTGAAACGTTCCTTTAGATCAAACAAATTCTCTACATTTTCTATCCCTTTTGGAATTGTGTGAGCCTTTGGTTTATCCGTGCGTTGACCCTCCCGAGGACTGGTTTCCATTAGTTTCTCTTGTAACTCTTCATCGTCAATAATGAGGTCTTTGAAGTTGTCTTGATTAGTCAAGAAGCTTATGATTTGTTCATCCCCCTCAAAGACTTTCCAATTAGAGATATTATTAGGTATCAATGGCTTGTAGAGCAGTTCTACAGTGAATCAAGAGGCTTCGTAATATTATAAAGGAGAGAGTCTTGAGGCAGCGGTGGCTAAGGATTCAGCAAGGATATTCTTCTCTCTGGGGATTGCACTGATATTGAAAGCTTCAAAGTGTTCTATCAGCCTACGCACCTCCTGCTGGTAGTTCTTAAGATAAGGGGAGTTTCAGTGTATAGTGTTTCTCACTTGTCTAATAATGATTTCCAAGTCTCCGAACACCTTTAATTCCTTGAAATTAAGATCTATGGCTTTCTTTAATCCTTGTACCAGGGCTCCATACTCGGAAGTGTTGTTGTGCACTTGAATTCTAGTCTACAAGACAAGAAATGGCATTTACCCTTTTGATCGATAAGGATGCACCCTATTCCCGAACCCTCTTGTTACTTGGATCCATCAAAATAAAGGGCCCAAATTTGCAAGCGACGATTTCCATTCAAATCGGTGTTCCTCTCTTCGATCTTTTCTTTCGAAAGACCTAACACTAGGTCTTGAAAAAAGAGAGAATATTCCCTTGGCATCGGGAATTCTTCTTGAAAGATCATCTCGGAGCTTTGGGTAAGAGAAACATTGGACAGGAGAGGAGAAAATTTACCAATGTGAGAATCACAAGAACAATTCCCTAGTATGGGAAAATCGGTAGAGGTTGGTTCGTTTGAAGTTTCTAGGTAAGTGACCGTATGTTTCAGGTATATTTCCCTATCAATTATGATCATGTTCTTGTATCACTTCAGTGGTAGCCAAAGGTGTTCCCAGTCTGTGTTGAAGTATCCATTTAGTTTTTTGGGCCAATCTTGGCTTAATAATAGCCCATATGCCTCAGGGATATCCACAATGATGTCAATCACCTACAAAAAATTAGGATGAGTGGCTACCCTGATCATCACATCTTTGAATTCCCCCATGACTTTGACTTGGGTCATGTCTAGTTTTATGAAATTCTTATCACTTTTTAGAGGGACAACACCTAATTTGTTACAAACGGCCAAGGGCATGACATTGGAAGATTCCTTGGAGTCTACCAGATAGTTGTCGAGATTCCTGTTGAAGACTTCGAACATTAAAAGGAAAGGTGGTATAAAAGACCTCTCCTTCCTACCTTTTGAGTAGGTGTTTATCATTGGTTTGCTTGCCAAATCCGTAGGGGGCAGATTCTTCTCCTGACCATCACTAGTGGTTGGGTTTTCTATCGAACTTAGAGCTTGCAACAGAAGGTATTTCTACTGAAGGATTCTACATATGTCCATAACTAATACATTAGCTTTTAGCTTCTTAAGATCATCTACTACATTGTAATCTAATTTAGGAGAATCATGACTATGGATACTTATAGGCTTTTTACCGGGAGCGAAAGGCATTCTCAGGTGATTGGGAGTTAATTTACTTTGTGAGGCATGGGTGGCATTGGTATCTCCTAGGTCGGGTTGACCCTTACTATGTGTCTGTACCACTGATATCTCTGCAGGCAGTGCCTGAGGTTTAAACAAATCATACGAAGACATGATCACATTGGGATCCCATATCAGAATGGTTGTGTCTTGTGGTGGGTCAGCCTCTTCCTAATAAACAATGTTAAAGGTCGAACTGTTGGATGGTTCAGTCAGAGAGACTTCACCTAGAAACTTTTTGGCCATTAAATTCATGTCATGGACCCACTGAGGACGTTCCCTTTCTGATTGGTTCTCTTGGTGGTATGTACAGAAAGAATCAGACGCGACATTCCCTAAGTCAATGTTTAGGTTGGCTGGGGGAGGTTCAATTGCTTTGAAAGGCTGGTTTCTTTTAAAGAAAGGCTTATTGGATCTTTGGCCTTGGTTTCCCTCACTCGCATTTCTTTTCATATCTATAATATCATTTGATAGTTTCTTTACCATGCATTACAGGCCTTCTATATCTCCATTATCCTTATCAGGATTTGGTTCATCCGGCTTCCCCAACGGTCTAGTCAAGAGGAGTCCTCTCTTGGGAGGAGGCTATCTCTCTTTTCTTGCTAGAGATGCCTAGCCTTCTTTACACCCTTTCATCTGGAACTCTATCGTCTTGTCCTCTTCAAAATTCTTTGCGAGGGTTTTCTTAGTGGCTCTTTTAACGAACAAGGAAATAGAGGTTGGAAGCGCGTTGGCGTAGACCTCAAATTGAAACTCTTGAGTCGATTTTTCCACGAGATGGAATTTGTTTAGGATAGTCATGAATATTTGATTCAAATATTTGACCCTTTCCTTTGGGGTCATGGTGGTTGCAAATAATTCAGCCATAAGGGTTCCCGTGGAAGTTTCTTCGACAAATTTGTCTAGGAAGTCCTTTTGGAACTTAGCCCAGCTGGTTATAGATCCTACTGGCAAGTTAAAATACCAAGTGGAAGCCGAGTTCTCAAATGTGTAGGGGAAAATTATGCATACCACGTCTTCATGGTGAATGTTCATAAGACTGATCGCGAGTATGAACTTCTTGATATGATCTTCGGGCGATCCTGAGGTTTCAGGATCATACTTGGGGAGCAACTTTTTCGGGTGCCGAGGGATATTGTGTATTCGTCTAGGGACGACCATGGTGTCCCCAGCCAACCAAGGTTGGTTTTCTTGAAGTGGAACTTACCTCTCCCCCTCTCGACCATTTTTCTCTTCCATATCTTCGAAGTCAGAGTCAGGATCTTCCTCTTCTAAAAGATCATTAGGTTTGGAGATGTCGCCTGCTGGCTTCTCGGGTATGAGGTCAAGAGGTTCTTGGATCTTGGTGATCATGAAGTCTATTAATTCTTCAATGGAGTGTACGAAAACTTCATCATGAGTGTTGACTACTAGTCTACTTTGTTGTTTTCTTCGAGGGAGGATGGGGGTGAAGGGAAACGCGTCGATTTGTTAGGTGTATGCTCTCGTAATCCCTCTAAACTGATTCAATTCCTTGTGAGGGAAGGCATAGGGTATTTTAGGGTAAAGATGTTAATCCTTGGAGTTGGGTGAGTTATCCAATTTGGGAGTACTCGGTAAAGGTGGTTTTTCTATTAGATGACTAGCCATGCATGTGGGCCACTATGAATCTATAGGTTGTTCGAAATATCATATAACTTACATATTCAATCATTCATTCTCAAGCCCCCCTTCTGGCGCCATTTTTGTTGATGGGGCTTAAATATCCTAATTCAATAGAAGGAACCAAACCTGCCACCGAGGCCCAATTAGACTCTGCAGCATTTGGAGTGGAATGGTTCTCTATATCTTACAATCTGGCCAAATTATGGATGAGCTTTTGTGTTTTCTGGTGAATTCTCTTCCTTCAGTAAGACAATTTTTTCAGTAATTTGTCTTAGGTGGGGCAGGTAGAAGAGATGCAAGCTAGTATAAACCAACTTGACAATGATAGGACAAGAGTTTTAACTATTGGGAAGGGGTCGAGCTTGGGATAACCCGCTACTCGAACATGCAGAAAGTGATCCTATGCCAAAGGGCTTAGTAATAATACTTTAACCGAAAGAGCATCCAAATTTCGTTTGAGAAATCTACTTAACAGAAAGAAGACACATATATGATAAATATCAGGGTAAGCAAAATAATTCATCTACCGAGACATGAATCACATAGATGAGGTAAATTACTTAGCATTGAGAAACAAACACAACTGTAATCAATGTCACGGTAAGAAAAATAATTCATCTACCAAGACATTCATCACATAGAAGCACAATTATTTACTTTCATCATCTAAAGCAAGGAACATTAAAACATTGCACCAGATAACTTGACAACAAAATTAATTTCTCTTACTCATTTACTGGAACATTCATGGAACAGGAAAGGAAGTAATTCTTCTCCAACTCCAATCACATACATCTGATGAAAATAGCTCGTCTCTGGTCCAGAAGGACTTCTTAATTCATAGCAGTCTCAAAATAATTATCAACAACCAAACGAAAAGAGTTCTTACAACAACCATCGACCCCTTTGACCATCGATCAATGTTCCTATTTATAATATAAATTCTTAATAGTAATTAACGGTAAAAACAATTTGAGCTAATCAAGAATCGCCATGTGGCATCATCATCTAACAGTCTATCAACAACCCACCCGGGTTGTTTCTTGGAAAGGGTGGACTCTTTCATAATCAGACCATATGATAAAGGGTTCTTCACAGGTGTTGTCCCATGGAAACCTGTTTTTTCCATCGGAGCCACATAGATTACCTTGATGTCTACTGCGTGTGCCCTATATTTTGCGAGGCTGACATTCAACTTCTGAAGTATGGCTATGGATTTGGTTGGATGTCCTACAAACTGTTGTACTTGCTCGGGCTTTGCATTGGTGAACCTTGCACATTCTTCGGCTCATGACGCATCTTGTTCGGTGCACAACTTGATCATTCTACTTAGGTCGATTAATATCAGGATGCCAAAATCGGGAGCTCGACATACTTCGTCTCTTCAGTGATTCTTTCAGTTCTTCGGCAGGATCACAAGACAGACTCTGGTCAGTGATCGGGAAGGTTCTTCCTACAATTAAATAGAATTACTTTAGCGATCAAGAAACCCATGATCTAACATAAATAAACAACATATCAACACATACCTGTGCAACTTGCTAGTCTCAGTCATTTTTAATACTTACGTGATCCCAAACACTTCCTTCGAGTGACCTGTGAAGTCGCCACTCCACTTTGGTATAAATGAACACCTCATCATGTTGTAGTGTGGCTAATCAAGTACGATAGACATGAATGTATAATTATCATAGTAATTACTTGACCTTCAGGAAAAAAGTGCATTGAGGATGAATTATGCACATGTGTTCTCCCTACAGGTCGGATATCGTACAGAGAAGGTTGTTAAATGCCTTCGAAACTCGTACCACCAAGCGTGCGAAGTGTCATTTATAAATAATGGAGGTTCAAAAGTTCAAAAAGGATCGAAAGGATTGTACTGCATTCTTTACTGCAACCCCGATTGATGGCGCTTTCATGTTCTGGATCGCATCCGTCGATTAGCTGCAGCATGCCAAAACTTTTTAAACATCATGTTGCAAGGTGCGGGCATTATTTTGGCGAGCCAAGTGTCTCTCTTTGATTTCCCTATAAATCTAGGAGTTTTACGAGAAATCCTTCTTATATTCCAAGCCCATATTCCCTGGGGATCTGGTTTGGTAAGTTCATATTGGCAACATCCAGTTGAGTAATCCTTTTCCATCTATGGATGCCTTGAGTCTCTTACGCTTTTTGATTATGGGATCTCCTTCAAACACGAGACAAGGTCCACGAGGCAGTCGAAGTGCGAGGTCTCAGCTCCAGTGCACCTGGGACTCCTTCCTATGGGCTTCTATAGGTATATCTATCTACCCGGAGGTAGCGTCAACGTCTAAACACAGGCTTGGGGTGGTCGCAGATACGTCTGAGATAAATAAGCTGGAGACTATGCATTCTCCGGGACTGAAACCACAGAGAAGAGGAAGGCCTAAGAAGAAAACTCGTGAAGGAGAGGGGGACCGCTCCAAGGCTGAAATGAGTGCATGTCCAACCCTCGAGAAGTCTGTAATGCCAACCGATTGTTTGGAGTTGGTCGGGACCATTGGAAAAGGAGGAAAAAGTAGAAAGGGGAGGGTTGAAGAGCCGAGAGCTTCTGTAAAAAATTATGCTCAGTAACTAGAGCAGTCTCAAATTTCAATAGCTAAGATTTACCAAGAGAATAGGGAACTATGGTGTTAGTTGGCAACAAAAACCCAGAGGATACCACTGCTGCAAGGTCATGCAGGGAGCACCGTTTGGCTACAGAGACAACTTAGGGAAGCACAAGACACGATCGTGGAGGTACACGAGGCACAACGGATGGCGATGACAATAGAGCATAATACACCACCAAGCGCAAAAGACAACCTGAGAGAGGACCAAAGCATAGGAGATACATAGTTAGCGGGTTCTTTCTCTGTGTTCCTGGAAGTTTTGCTTAACACCTCTTTGTCTTTATTCTTTGTAAAATTTCATAATCTCACGACAACCGGGCAGGTTAGTCGAGTCGTCGGGGTTGTTTATTCTTATGTAAACCAAGCCTGGTGGAAGTTTTTGATTATATATAAATAAAAGTTTAAAAGTATCATGATGTGAATCAAACGTGTATTCTTCTTTAAATATTTTGTGTAAAATATTTTATCTTTTGTAATCATTGGTATTATGTCACGAGTTTGTTAATGTTTTTATTTGTAAAACTTTGATATCAATTACTATTTCTGCGGGATTATCGATTTTGGTTATTAAAAAAAAAACTTAATCACAGAAAGATATTCGGCTAGTGGATAAAGGTCATGCTTGGAATTTCACTTGTACCAAGAGTCATTGGAGCGATTAATTAGTTCCCTCTTTCCAATACCGAAACTTGTTTTCAGGAGTTTGATGGTCGGCAATGTTGCTTTATCTATGTGCAGCGCTTACAATCACACTTTTATGCCGAAGCCGGAAGAATCAGCCTTTGACGAAATATTTTCGGAAGCTATATTCGTGAAATAGATACTCTTACTGGCCAACGATGAAGAATGTCGACACTTGGCTACTTTGACTTCCCATACAATTTTCGCAGCCTTAAACTTTCACAGATGTTGAACTTCTCAAGTAAGCTAGGAGAAATCAACGTCGTTGGTTCCTTGATCAGTCGTGGTGTTTTTCAAGATAGTTCTTAATATGCTCAAGAGAAACTCGGATATGAAACATATCAGATAAGAAGGTTATAAGGCTCAAACCACAATGAAAACAATCAAAGGTAGAAGACAAGGTGGTACCCAAAAGGAAGTGGTCACAGAAATTATAGGGTGTATTGAGGACTCAACAAGGTTATGTGAAACATCCATAAGAGGATGGAATCATTGGTCACAATATTGGATGAGAACCAAAGGTGAAACAACATGATTTGATTAGTTGGGTCTTCGCTCGATTTCCATAAAAAATAGGAATACCTTATGGTAGTTTGGTAGGCATATTTTTCCAAGATGTATTGTGTAAAATTGGATCAGTGTTGAGTTTCATCAAGTATGGAATATTTAACAAAGCCAAGTATGGTAGGTTTCATGGTTTTCCTATCGTTGTGTGTGTTTTTCGAGAGTCGGTTCCTAAGGAGGAAGGGTCATTAGAGGGGTTATTTGGAATAGTTGTGATGAGAAAGGTAGAAGTAATAAAGGAAGAATCAATGACTTCTACACCCAAAGGTGAGCAGGGGGGTTGAACCAATGAAATGGAAAAACTAGGAATACCTCCCAACACTCGTGGGAGGCGAAGCAAGCATCTAGAGAACCAAGGATTTTGTGGGTCCCATATGATTCTAAACTAACAATAAACTATTTGACTTGCGGAAGTAAAAGGATAACTAACAAATTATTTTGTAATAAATAATGAATATGGAATACTTTAATAAAATAACCAAACATTGAATATGGTTAATAAGGAATAACACACATAAAAAAATTGTAAAGTAAAATGTTTGTTGGGTGGGATGGGATATTATCCACGTGGGGGAATACTAAAATTAAGAACATGTGTCCTACTGAATTATTATCCTTCCTTTCAATGTCATTGGACCCTACAATGGAACTCAACAATGGGGCATGAACCCACCAAAAGAGGAAGTACTGAAAGTGAGAAATATTTGTTATAATAAGGAGTAAAGGGGGCCATATCCCATAAGAGTTGATGATATTTATCAATAGCCACGCAAAATATAACCAAGGTGCAATTTCAGCCCACAACTGCATCCTATGTAGAAAATCCTATGTTTTGGAAACTAGTTTACCTCTTTCAATTGTAGTAGGGGACTCTCAGCCTCAAAAACAAGTCATGGGATGGGTAACCTCACAAGAACTTGGTGGCTCAAGAAGGAATGTGCAGAACAAACAAACCTTGGCTCTCACCCTTTCATGGGTATCTCCTTACCTTATGGTGTAAGAACACTTTAATTAGAGGAATTTAATCTCCCTAAGAAATCAACCACTAATCTTGGAATGAGAAAATAGATAGTAAGATCCACCTACCCCTGAAATCCTAACTTAGACTAAAGTTTTGTTTTTTGACCTCTCGAGGAGGATTTTAGTGAGTTGTTGTGATTTTGTTTTAAAAAAAATTTGGTATTGAGGTGATGGACCAATCCCATTGCCTAAAGGTGTGCTTCAAAGGTTCTCATGTATTGCTTGTGGGCGCAAGGAGGAGAGCATACTTTGATGCAAGTGGTATTTAGAGACCTTTTGATGTGTGAAAGGGTGTAAGTGAGAAAAAAAAGTAGTAGGTTATGTTTGAAGTTGTAGCATGTGGACATCGTATGGACCTTTACTCTTCTTTATTATTAACCACTAAATGTTCATGCAATCCTTGCGAAAATGGAAAAAACTAGCCCTAGTTTGTAATAGATGTAGACATATGGGATCCTTATGGATATTTTAACTTACTAAGTATATGTTTGAAAAAATGAAACTATCCTAGGTTGTACAATGATATGGACATTAACGGTCCTTACAAAGCTTTAGCTCCCTAGCATGTTGAATTTTGCAAAAAATACTATGAGGTGCACTTGTGCTTTGGCCTCACCTAGTTAATTGTTTGATTGTTTGAATAAACTCCGAAAAAACTAATGATAAGATGTGCACATTGTGGGGTTCTTACTTACCACTTTAATTTACCTCCTATGTTTGTGTTGCAAAGGAGATGTAAACAACTTATAAACCTCGTTCTAGTTCACCAAGATCACTCGAGGGAGGGTGAGGTGAAGAGCATACTTGTAAGTGATTAGGATGGTTCCTAGTCCCAAAAATAAAATTATTTAAGACAATTCTAACACATAATTCAAATGCTTCAACTAGTCATACAAGGGGCAAAATAATAATATTTATGGTTCTTTTTATCTTACCTAGTAATATAATTTAGCTACTTTACTATGCAAGAAATGATTCAAAGTATTATTTGTCATCTTTACAAAGTGAAATAAAATAAATACTAAACCCTATTGGTAGGGGAGGATGAGAACCTCCCTCCTCCTAGGAGAAAAGTAAATATGCACGGGTTGCCAAAATGACAGGTGTGTGGACTTGCATAGACCACACTTAACTAGAACATATTACAAACACAAATTGTGCAATTGCTCCTTCGAATAGTTGCACAAAGTCTATAAAAATGATCTGAAAGGAAATATGCATGGATTCTAAAGCAGTGGGGACATGGATTCTAAAGCAGTGGGGACCTAAATGCTCAGTCTAGGTTCTCAGGGAATCCATATTGGTGACCTACAAAACAAAAGAGATAAGAAAATGGGATCTCGAAGCATACATTGGGAGAATTTGGATTTAGAACCATACTTGAGTCACCATTTTGTTTATCTTAATTTTCCAGATGGGTGAAAAAAAAACAATTATTAAGTGCTAACGTAGGCTATACAAACATCACATATGATAATGTAAGGTTGGTGAACCATAAAAAAATACAAAACATAAATAGACACATGGAAATAAATTCATAAGAAGCAATATACAAGAGAAAAACTAAACAAAGACAAAGAATTGTTATTTACATATAAGGCTCTTATTAAGAAAACTGCAGAGGGTAGTGTGATCACAAATGCTCTTTCATTTTTCTCCTTGGGAGGATCCTTATTTTTCCCATTGAAAACCCTTCTTATTTCTCTCTAAATAAAATGGAATGATGTGAGGAGGTGCACAAAGCTCTCAAGAGGTGAGAGGTTCAATACACCAAACAATAATGGCTATGAGAGTGTGAATGAGCTTGGGAGAAATGAGGATTCTCTAGAATCATACAACCAACATAACCATACATTGATTTTATTCTATTTGAATGCATACCCATGGCCTCTTTCTATATCCCTCCTTCAAGCCTTCAATTATCTAGTTTCAAGTGTGAAAGGTAGTCCACATAGGTGTGGATTCCCTATGCTTGAGTGGTCCTGAAGCTAGTATTTTTAGAGCTGAAGGGTCAACCTATTTGGGCACTCTTAGTTGATGTTATGTTGAATGGGTCTGGCATCATAAATGCATTGTTATTCAAATCTACGTATATTTTGACAGTAAGAGTCACATGTGGATCATTGAAAACTTACTTTTATCGGCCGAATGGATTTTCCAAAACCCACTTTTCACAGTTTCCTACATTGGTTAATGAGGTTTTTTAATGCTGTGAATATTCACTTTGGTGTATTGGATTTTTTACTGTTTCAATGATCACATGTATATCTTAGTGACTGATTTTTAGGTGATCATAATAATTATGAAATAGATCCACATTGTATTTTCTCATGGCTATGATCCATTTTATCACAAGGAACCATCGTGAATATTTTTTGTGGCCATGGTATTGCATTTCACTTTATGTATATGAAATGAAATGTGTTGGTAGTTGTTGGTCCTAAAGTCTACACCTAACCGCTAAAGGGCAGAGCTAGGCCACCTCAAGTTTAGGAATGGTTTGTTTTTTTATTATTTGATTTTGTTGGTCAGTTAGAGGGTTGGTTTACCAAGACAAGAACATGGTTGGGTAGGAAAATTTATATGAAGGGTCCTCCTTGGATGGTGGAACACAAATGACAAACAAGTGAGATAATAGAGGGAAGAACAAAAGGAAATAACAAACAACTCAATGAATAATATGTTGTAAGAATTTTAAGTTTTAAAATATTATTTCAAGGAGTTAAACAAGTATCCAAACACAATTTCTCCCTAAGGTTGCAATAAAAACAGATCTTTACCAAATCAGTAGTTGTTTTACAGGTTGCATATAGGTAAAAATGAGTTATACAATAGTTGAAAGGAAAATGAAATATAGTTTGCACACATCAATAACTGCATTCGAGATAAGAGAAAAACACATTTAGATTTGGAAAAAATCACACTATCATCAAGAGTATATTCACCAAGTAGATAGATTTAATCCATTCATAGAACATGTTCAATTATTTTGATGTATTGATATTATTCCCAAAAACTTGAACCCTCAAAATATACAAAAATTGCATATTTATCAAAGTTGTAGAGGCTCTTGTTCATCTGGAACTATGGCTTAACTATACACTATCAATTGGAGAAAAAAGTATTGACTTAACTAAATAATGTTGGAGTATAGTAATGTATACTTAAAACTTGAATTAACAAAAAGAAGTGGTTCATATCAAACAAAAATGACCACTTATTGTTCCTTAATTTAAATAGTCGTGAAGTTTAAACAACTAAAAACTGTTACTAGCAATAAAACTAGACTGATGCATATGTTGGAGTGAACTGAGCTTTGAAAAAAAATGACTAGGAGTGACAAAACTAAGTTCTGTATCGAGCACTGGTATCCATGCGTGTTGTTAGAGGCCAACTGGGAGATAATTGAATGTGTTGGAAGCTTCTTTAGGTAGTCCTTCAAATGATCTCCTTTAGAAAGAAACAAGTCTTATGGTGCTTGTTCCGGAGTCTTTGATACTTCTTTTGCAGTCTGGAGTATATTTTCTCCAATTATTGGTTGTGTTGTTGCAAGGTCTGGACTTTAAGCTTCAATTTATGCACTTGTTGGTTGTCATCAACACTCTCTGTTTTGACCTCAACCTCCATCTTCTTCTTGTCTTTCTCTATGCTAGACTTGTTGTGGTCAACTAATATTCTTGTTCTTGTTCTCGTGTTATAACTATGTATAACCTTGGTTTCTTTACCTTTTGTTCCTTTAGTGGACCCCTGTACTCCCATGGTGTCACCTTTAATCTCTGGTTTAATGTCTTGTAAATTGTGGCAAGGATCCACTGCATGTGGTGAGGTGTCAATTGTAACAACCCTGGTTGAATATATATGCTTAGGGATTATTAAGTAAAAATTAATTAGGTAATTAATTGTCCTAACATGGTTTTAACTAAACAAAGATTGGCATAATAATATTAATTAAATATTTATTAATTAATTGATTGTTATAATTTTGATTAATTAATTAATTACCTATTACATTCAATGAAATGGTTAATAAATTTAAGAGGGTTAATAAATTTAATTGTTTAATTAAATTATTTACGTATACGGAGGGGATAAGAAACATTAAATAATAGGAAAAGGCATTAACTAAGAGGATAAGATAATAAATGTATGGATAAGGAAATTAATGAGGAGGAAAGGGTCGGTGAAGGGGGGATATGAAGGGAGGAGTCTTACGGGAATAAGGCATTATTGTGGGAGGAGGAAGAATTATTGGAAGGGGAGGGGAAATACTGTATGTTGGAGGTGATTATTTTCTGGTGGGGGGGGGAGTTTGTTTGATGGGTTTTTGGTGAACCAGAGTAGGGGGCACCAGTTTGCTAGGGGTTTTGGGCACGAGGGCTAGGATATCCATACAGTATCCTGGAGCTAGGAAGCCGAACAGGATGCTCCTAGCTGGCAGGGATGAAACACGGTTTGGGAAGAGTTGGTCAATGCATCAGGCAACAGCAAAGCAGCAGGCTAGACAACCGCGTCAACGAAGAAATTAGCATCAAGAAGAGGTAAATTTGTATTATTCTGTTAAGTAATTCTTATTCTGTTATGAAATTGTTGTTCATTAATTAATTTAACATGCGTATATGCTGAATTAAAAGAAATTACTGATTTTTCTGTGTAGAAGTAAAGGTTTAATGTTTCAATTTATGGATTTAATAGACTTAAATTAATATGGTCCCTACACATGGTATCAGAGCTTCAGTTTGAAGCACTGGAGCCTTAAGGGCCTACCTACCCGCCTACCCAATTTAGAAATGGAATTGTACCCACCCAGAAATTAGATAAAATTAGATAAATCTGGGCCTGAGGGCCAAGTTCCAA
>ML786908.1:340654-354987 GCA_009831015.1 Picea engelmannii | reverse complement strand
GGTTTTTGGTGAACCAGAGCAGGGGGCACCGGTTTGCTGGGGGTTTTCGGAATGGGGAGCAGGATATCCATACAGTATCTTTGAGCTAGGAAACTAGACAGGATGCTCCTAGCTGGCAGGGAGGAAACACGGTTTGGGTAGAGTTGGTCAATGCATCAAGCAGCAACAAAGCAGCAGGCTGGACAACCGAGTCAACGGAGAAATTAGCATTAGGAAGAGGTAAATGTGTATTATTCTGTTAACTAATTCTTATTCTATTATGAAATTGTTGTTCGTTAATTAATTTAACATGTGTATATGCTAAATTAAAAGAAATTACTGAGTTTTCTGCGTAGAAGTAGAATTTTATTGTTTCAATTTATGGATTTAATAGACTTAAATTAATACGGTCCCTACACCAATAGAATCTTGCTCAGGACCACATCCATAATCTTGTATTCCCTATTGACTAGAGTCTATAAGATAATCCTTTTTCACTGTCACAAACGGTGTTTCTGCAGCCTCAACCTCACTAGACTTTGATTTCTCTTTTTTCACCATTATTCCCTTCAAAACATTGACTTCCATTTCCTCGATACTAGAAAATTCGAGACCGTCATCATCCTCGATCAAAATTGGTTGGGGGAATTTTAATGACGGCTTGAACAGAGCCTTGGAGTTCAGCCTCAACTGATTTGTAATCCTAATTTTTATGTTTGGATTTCTTGGAAGTTCAATGCTTTTCTCACCCTTCCTCTTCCTATCTTGTCTGGATGTAGAGGAGTTTTTAGGTAAGGCTTCTGCAGGAACAAACTTCCCTTTAATTACTTGCTTGCTTCGCAAACCAGGTCCAATTTTCCCCCACATTTGAGTCACAAGTTTATCAATTTGTTTCTCGATGGGGTTTTTTTGCTCCTCCTCTGAGTGCCTGGATGAAAAATACCTATGTGGTGTTTCCATTTAAGGTGGGTGCATGTTGGCAGTTTTTCCACCTTTTTTATCCTTCCCCTTTTTCGTAGAATACCTCAATTGCATACGAGTGGAATCATCCATGGGGGTTTCTCAATTATTTTCTTTCTAAGGATTATTTATTGATTTAGGGCCTTTCCCTTTACTTGTTGCTGGTTGGACAGGCTTCATGGATCTCCCAGGCTCTGAAGAAACCCTTACCTCCTCACTTGAATCACCTTCATTTTACGAATCGGGCACCTGAACCTTCTCTTTCAATCTCACAAACTTCAAGAAATAATCCCAAGGAATTTCAGGTTCCTAGAGAGGGAACGCTACCAACAATTTAATCAAGGACTGGTGGTACAAGATTTTGTGAGAAGATTCAGGGTGACCTTGAGCCCTTCTGGCCATTTTGGTTATGCCCTTAAGTAGGTAATATGGTAAATTAAGCTCTCTGTCTCCACTTAGATGCATAAGGAAATGAAGGTGATAACAATGTACAATGTTGAATCGACCCTCACCTGTGAGATAACTCTGTACTGTTGTTAGTGCCCCTTTCCAGTCTTCCTTTATCCACACCACGTGGATTCCTTGGCTCCAATAGGGATCTTGGTGCTCTAGAAATATGAATGTGTTGGATAGATCAAGGGGCAGCTTTCCTTTCTTGAATCATCTTTCTCCGCAGACAGGGAGAGCACAAGATTCTCCAATAACGTGTTCTGTAACATGAATCCAGGTATCCCCAAGAAAGGTTTGGAAGCCATCAAATGTTTATGTGAAAATCATATCCAATTTGTGTGATGTCCTTCAAATGGGCACAAGAAATCATACCACTCAGCATTTACGAAAATGTCTTTGATTTCGAGTATGGATTCGAATAATTCCAGGCCTTGTGTCTCGGTCTTGTTCAATTTCCATAATTCTCGAGGAGGAACCATAGTGGGAAGAGTATCTCTGATGTTGTTGATGCAGTGAATGAAGATTTCTTCATATTGAAATCGATACTTGTGTGATGTCAACCCTTTGTTCAAGATGTAGTGGCCATAATGAACTGGTATTGTTCTCACGATCATAATTGATGATGTGTAATGATGCAATTACGTGTAATATAGTGTGGAGGTTCTTGCTTATGATCATGCACGTATGCATTCACCATTAAAATGGTTCAAATATTTAAAATAACAAATTAAATCAAAAAATCAATTCCAAATTATCGTTCCAATCCTCTTTTGCAAGAATAGCCTGGTTATTGCAATCAACTATGTTCTGCATTTAAAACACTGTTATACCTACTATGATTTCAACCTATGGAAACTTTGATGACAAGTACATCAAACCAAACCATGACATGTAATTATCCCTCAAGAAAACAAAAATATGGTGCAAAGAATCAATCAAGAGAGGTAATGATACAAAACTGAGTTATTTAGTAATGTGGAACCAACTTAACCAACATAAAAGGAATTTTTTTGTATGGAGGTATATGGAAATGAGAGAGGAGGGGAAGGGGTCTAGACTTAGGTCTCAACATTGTCTCTAAATGGGGACAACATTGCCATGTGGGGTGCTGAGAAGAACATATCAATGCCTTGGAACTCAATAAATTTCTCCCACCTTCCTTCTCTTATCTCCATTTTTTTATGTCAGCCATGTGTATATACCATTGTCTCTTAGCCATGCATCTCTGGAATTCAAAACTGTAACTACACCCCAATGCCTTTTTTGAGATATGGAGTCTTTACTCACACACAAACTAACTAATCAAATGCAACTGAAAAAGAAAAGAAGCTATGGTACAAGAGGGACCTTCCCTCAGTATTGCAAATAAAATAGTGTTTCAGGAATCACCCATTTTTTGGGCCTCCAAAGATCTCAGTATCATCTAGATTGTGTAAAAAAAATTATTATTGTCCAAAACCTCAACCACTTTAAAAGGACCAAACCAAAGGTTATCAAATTTACCATGCTTAGTCTTCTCATTCCTTCTGGAATCCCACCTCAAGACTAGGCCTCCTTCTTAAAGGATATCCTTCTTGGTCTTCTTATCAAAATTTGATTTTATCTTTCTTTGGTATGCCTCAATTATCTTATTCAATGCTTATCTCTTTTTTGGAACCTCTATAATTTGAAAGATTCTCCTCTAGGTGGCATTTGGCTCCTCAATTTCTTCCTGTAGGAATTTTAGAACTGGTAGACCGAGTTGAGTAGGGAATAAAACATCTATCCCATAGACTATATGAATGGTGAGGTTCCCAGGAATCTCTTGGTGTTGATCCTATCATCCCACAAGGAATACTTAAGTTTAGAGTCTTGGGATTTCTTGTTTTCAGTCAATAATTTATTGATGATCATTATGAGATTCTTGCTTGATGACTCGTCCAACCCATTCCCTTAGGGGTAGTAGGGCTCGGAATGTGTTAAGGCGATGTTATGTCTACCACATAAGTAAATCATGGATTTGTACTTGAATTCTTGGGCATTTTTTGTTATAATCTTTCTAGGGCAGTCGAACCTTGTAAAGATATTGGTCTCCAAGAAATTCATGATCTCCTTGTCAATACCATTCCTGGTGGGCACAACCTTGATCCATTTGGTAAAGTAGTCAGTGACAGTGAGAATCCACTTGTGTTGTCCAGTAGAGGGTGGATTTATCTCACCTATGAAATCTAATCCCTATTGTTGAAAGGAGGCACTGGTAGTGATATATTTTAGGGGTAGTGAGAGTAATTTTTGTTTGCCTACAAACGTATGACATTCATTTGATGCCCTTCTTGTGGTAAATACATCAGAGAAAAGGGTGGGCTAGTAGTACCAGAATATTTTTGACACTACTTCTAGGACCATAGTTTGTTATGATAGTTTGTAACACATACACCATGAAGCCCTCCAAAGATTTGACCAATGCATAGGCTTGTTTTTTCTAATATTTCATTGTTATCCCTGAAATTTCATCTGCAACATCGCATGAAAATGGTTACAAGAATACAACATCTCCAAATACCTGTTAGTTCACCTAAAACACCAAAAATACATTTCCAAAGGGAAAACACTATACAACTGGTCAAAAAATTGACATGCGCTAAAACACTAAAGCAAGCGTGCACACAGTGCACAAGACAAAGAAGATGGTAGAGCGCACATGCGCCATATGCGATACTTTGTACAAGAAAATCCACACACTCCTATGAATGACACATTTATGGTTCTTGTCGGCCCCTCACCCACTTCTGGACCAGCTCCAAACTTGACTTGACCCTCAAATCCGAGCTGAATCTGAATGGGGGGTTGGTCAAAGACCTAAGGGTGCTCTAAAGGGCCCCTTGTTTGCACTAAAGACCAGTTGGATATTGCCTCAAATACATTCTATAAAAGGAGGCCATGGGTGCACTAATAATTTAAGAATCTCATAGTATTGTTATGATGCCTCTATCCTCCCTCAATAAACCCCTTTTCTTCTTGGAGCATTCTAACAACATCTCAATAAGCTATTCACCTCACCTCTTGAGGGAATAATCTTGGATTTCTTCACCATTTTTTTCTAGTTTATCATTGTAAGAAGATCTCTCAAATAGGGGACTCAAGAGCCCTCAGAAGGAGGAAGAGGGGATCCATAAGTCCTCCTTTCTCTACTGTGTTTGCCAACTAATATAGTTATCCATTGGTGGCATAATCATTGGTCACTTGGTTGATTGATTTTGGTTCAAAGTTTCTTATGCATTTTAGTTTTATTTCTTTATTTATTTCCTTAGTTGTTTCTAGCTTAGTTGTTTGTTCATTTCATGTGTTTGTATTTTTTAATTCATACACTAACCTCTGTCTTGTCTAGCAGGCCCAACTAGACTTGTAAGTGACCCTCCTTTGCTCAGTCAAGTCACCAAAAGGACACAATAATCATACTTCATATTAGCATATCGAAGGTCTTTAATGAAAAAGGCTATGGGTTGTTCATGCCCTTCTTCATTTTTTTGCAGAAGTAATGCAACAATGGTTTCCTCAGAAGTGAAACAGAAGATAAAAAAACTCTTTGGCATAGTCAAGGATGAGCAATACAACGAATTCAACCAAAGATTGTTTGATCCTTTGGAATCTTGATTTTTCCTCCAGTGATCACTTAATAACAACATATTTCTTCAGCATGTTGGTGATAGGCCTTATGATTTCAGAAAATTTTGGCACAAAGCACCTCAAAAAATTTATTTTGCCTATAAAATACTGAATAGGATTTATATTTTTAGGGATTTTAATTTTTTGAATGGAATTAGCTCTCTTAGGGTCTATTTTTATTCCTCCTGTTGATATGATGTGGCCTAAGAGATTTCCTTCTCGCATAGCAAAGTGGGACTTCCTAGGATTCAAAGATATCCCATACCTTCTGCATTTTCTGAAAATCTGCTCAAGGTGTTGTAAATGTTCATCATCTAATTTGGAGAAAATTGTGATGCCATCCAAATATATGACCAAAAATTTGTATTTTTTCCCCACAAAGGATATTTCCATATCCCTCTAAAATATGGACCCTATGTTCATCATCCCAAAGGGCATTTTGTCCTACATGAATGTCCCCCATGAGGTGGTGAATGTTGTTTTTTCTATGTCTTCTTCACACACTGTTATCTAGTGATAACCAGAGTATCCATCCAACAAGGAAATTCTATGGGAACCTCCTAACCTTAGCAAAATATGGTCCATGTTAGGTAGGGGTAGTTTTCCTAAAGACAACACTTGCTCAGATTTTGGAAATCAACACACAAGTGTATTTCCACACTCTTTTTCCTCACGGGCACCAAGTTAGCCACCTAATCTGAGTACCTCAAGGGAAAAATAATTCTGGCATCAAACATTCGTTTCATCTCTTTTTCAATAATGGACATCAGCATTGGATTAAATTTCCTAATCTTCTGTCTGAATGGCATAGAATCAACCTTTACAGGGATATTGTGTTAGATGATGTCAGTTTCAAATGTCTTCAAATCCTCATATGACCATGCAAAAATATCAGCAAAGTTTTTCATGAGGTTGACATACCTGTCTTGTTGTTCTGGAGCTAGTGCCTTGGAAAATTTGACTATTTTGGGATTTTCAACAGTCCCAATGTTGCAGGCCAATACTTCCTCTTCTTGATTTTTTATGGGAGCTTATCGGGAGACATCATAACTTTCAAATAACCTTTCGAGAGGTACTATACCCCTATGGATGTGATTCGTTTTAAGTTCCACAATGTTGTGGCCAGCCACTTTGTTCAACATATGATATGTTTGTTAATTTTCGGATTCATCATCTTCACCCTCTTGATCTATTGAGATACTGGATAATTCTTTAATGGTTTGTAAAAATATTTGTAGCTCCAAGTCACCATTAAAGACTTTCCAATGATTTATGTTTTCTGGTATGGTTGTCCTATGTTAGAATTCCACCTGATACTTAATATTTGTACCAATGGGAGGTATGAAGGTACTGGTAGCCAAGGCCAAAGAATATTCCTTCTAACTTCCCTCTCTAGGAATGAAGGAAATGTTAAATTCCATAAAGAAGTTGTCAACCAAGTCCCACACCTCATTCCTGTATTGTTTGAGCCTCTTTTGCTTAGCTTGATAGATGTTTTTGACTTGATTGATTATTAACTCAGAATCACCAAAAAATTCCAAACTATCAATCACCATGTCTTTGGCAGCCCTCAATCCCATCACTGGAGCTTCATACTCAGCTATATTGTTAGTAGTCTCAAATTTCATCTTATAAGAGAGCATTATTACCTCCTGTGTAAGGGAAATGAGGACTATACCATCCCTAGTGTTAGTGATAAAAAATAACTTGCTATGATTTCCAAATCATTAAAGATAAGAGGAGCATTAAGTAGAAGAGTTATTTTTAATCTTAAGGTTTAAAATATTTTTGAGACAAACTCTTAAACATGGTATTTCAATGAATAAATCGATTTTCATCTCAAATTAAATCTAAATTTATTTTAAAGTTTTATGCGGCTAAATGGAAAATTTGACAGTGTAGTGAGCTGCCGAAAGCTTTCCTTTTCGGTGACCAAAAGGGTGGAAATAGGGCACTTGAGCTGCCGAAAGTGTAGAAGAGTCCATAATTACCTTCTTTCTACCCAGATCACGATTTTATGTTTCCAGATTCCATGGGAATGATTTCAAATCAAATATAATAATTATCAGAAGCCAGATCAGCTTCCTATTCAAGATTTGAAGACATATGGTGAAAGAATGAAGCCAAATGGCATTTATATTCTCGACAGAAATCGCCCAGCTATCAAACAAAGATCTCAAGTTCCATGATCTTCACCTGCAAACTGCCAAATAATACAGAAGACTATCAAATTCGAATCTTGTTTCCTAAGACTGCCAAATAATACAGAAGACTGCAAACTGCCAAATAAATTTGAATCTTGTTTCCTAAGATTGTATTTCATTATGCTCAGTTATAGTTATTTTCAGATCCTTTTTTATAGGATATTGAAATTGTGATGTAAAGGCTATAAAGCCTGAAACCTTTGATACACTAGAGGGGGGGGAGAACAGTCTAAGGACTGTGGTTCTATTATTGAAGACTTGTACATTTCATCCTTTGGAGATTTCCATTAATATATCTTGACATCGAGCTTCTTTCACTATGTTACTTAGTTTTCCATTTCTTTTATTTCCAAGTTTATGTATATTCAATGACAAAAGGTTTTCATCCCATCTCTTCATTGGTATACTAAACTTTTGGTGTTTGTCTTAATGTCAAATAGTTGTTATCCTATTGGTGCATTCATAAGCTAAAGTTGCAAGTGTTTACCTGTTGGGTCTAGCCATATACTATATGCAATCTTATATATGTTTTTGCTAGTGTGAATAGTATTTTACCTATCATTACTGGCCATTCACATATACTATTGTATAGGTATTTATGTTAGTATAATAGGTCTTCTTCATGTTTCCACACATTAAATTAAACTTTCTGAGTTATACAGTTGAAAGCCTTTTTCTTTCAAGTGAATGATGTATTTCTAAATGGATATGAGTTTATAATGTCATCCGATCTGATCCTCTTTTCCTCCACAGTGTTGATCTTTTTAAAGTTACCAAGCTTACACCCTTCTACAGTCAAGGAGTGATTTCTTGGAGAGATAACACCTAGAACCTTCCTTTGATGAAGAGCCATCAAAATGCATCTTCCATACTTCATTCTGCTAATCTATCAGTGACTGATTTATGCATTTGTCGACTGTTACTTATGGTTCATCATCATTTAAATGGAAAACAGATGACTTGATCTCATCCTCAGCAACATAAATCGGATGGTTTCCTAGATTCTGATGGTCACTGATGATATTTTCCAATATGACCTCTCTATATATACTCCTATGTTCCCCTCCAAAAACATGGATGATATCATATGTGAGGTCCATTTGTAATGATCCTCCAACCTTATTATCCCACATCCTGGACAAACGCATACCAAACTTGGGGGGAATGTCGTCCACAACGATGTCTATCGCTACACTCTTCATGGGTAACTATGCCAAAGAAACCACAATATATTTTATTAATCCCAAACATTTGACTTGTTTGGATTCAAAGGAGTAAAGGTCTTGGTAGGGCTTGGTGATCTCCATACCTAGTTTATCCATTACAACCTTAGGCATGACATTGTGTGAGGCACATGAGTCCATGAGACAGTTATGTAGGATCTTGTCGTGGACATTTAAAGATATGTAGAAAGGTGGAGAAGCATAAAATCCATCCTCAATGTGTGGACCCATAGTAATGGTTGGGTTTTCATCCTATAGACTAATTACATCAGAAGTTACAACTGAAATAGGTGGTTGTAGGACATCCATAATAGATTTTTTAAAAGGATCATTTTTAAACAATTTTTTCAAAGGTATAGGGATGTTGATCTTTCTCAACTCATGCTCTAGTCTGAAATATTCTTGTGGCATGTCAGCTTCCTTGAATTCAAGGAAAACAGGTTTAGATGGAGGGGGTTGGTGACATTTAGTGAATGCACCCTTGCTTGGGTTTGTCTTGGGAGGAACCTCTATTTTTTTGTTCTGATCGGAGGTGGTGGATTTGGGAGTGCCTCTTCTATGCCTCAAATCATACTTCTTTTGGGGTTGGACTTGAATAACTCCCTCTTCCCCTATCTCAATATCAAACTAATTTGACAGTTTTTCTACCTCATAATATTGTTGTGTTAAGTGACTTGTATAAAAATCAATTACATTGAAAAGTACAACAATAGAATACACAACATCACTATATACATGCATTTCATAAATCTAATTTTTTGGAAACGAGGTACTGCTCTTTGATCATCATCATTCCTCCTCTCTCTCTGAAACATCTGAGGTACATCATTCATCCTCCTAAATTGGTTTGGATTTATGTTCCCATCCCCTTGAAAAACTTTGTTTGGTTGCTTAGATTCCCATTTCAGCTTAACTATTTCAGAAGTCAAATCCTTCAAAGTTTTGTTCATTTCATCAAGTTTGGGATCAGATGTGGATGGGTTAGAGGAGGCAGGGGAATCCTCCCTCTGTTTCTTCTTGTCTTTAACAGATCTAGTCTTTAACCTGTTTGATGCTAGGATGTTGGACTCAAGCTCAATGGTTTCTTCTTGCATGGACAACAAGGTGGATGATCTTCTCTGCCTCAACATAAGGGATAATTATGGATCAAATGCATTGGCATAATTGATTTTGTCAGAGGCCTCAGTTGGTTTGATCTCATCTAGGATTCTAACATACATCTTACTAAATCTCTTGGTGAAGTCTGAAATAAACTCACCATTATTCTCTTAAGGGCCCAAAAATCAGTGATGTAATACAGATAATCTCTTCTGTCTCCCCATTTTTTTATGAAAGCTTCATCTAATCCATCAATATCTATAATGGAAGTTGGAGGGAGATCTCTACACCATTTCCTTACCTCCCCATCCAGGCTCTGTACAAACAACCTCATCCACACATCTGCGTAGTCAATGTTGAAGTTGTCTCCGAAGATGTAGAATGCTGCAAGATGTTCCTCAGCTATTACATCCGCTTCCCCATTATATATTGGAAAATATTTCATATAATTTGTGGTTGGGATTGCATGTAAACCTACAGGAAAAACTAGGGATTCATATCTGGCAACAATTATGGAATCCATCATGTTGACAACCATTGCTTGGGCAATAGGAATATGAGGTTTTATTGGAGATACAAGGGTGGATGATGGAATGTATGATGAAGTAGAGGTAGGAGTTAAAGGTATCTGATATTCCTTGGAAATGTGATTCTTTGTGCTAGCAAATTCAAGCTACTTGTGATAGTTCAGAAAGGTGGACTCTTTAGGTGCATATTTATCCTTGAGGGATGAGGTATATCTCTAAGATTAGGTGGATTTTCTTAGTTCTCTTTATGGCTCAGAGACTATTGTATCCTTCTCAGGGATAGGATAAGCCTTAGTGTCTTTGATGTGCTCATATTTGGATATCTTGAGCCCTTTCCTCGGAGACATTATTTATTTTGTGAAGTTTACTCAGTGGAGTCATCAAGTGAAAGGTGGCAGTTTGAATGTGTCTGATATTTTTTCACCATAAAAGGTCAAATCTAATCGTTTTCGTTCTCCTGTGGAAATATATCGTGTTACTCTATTTCCCGACAATGACACCAAAATATGTTGGTCCTAAAGTTTGCACCTGACTACTAAAGGGAATAGCTAGGCCACCTCAAGTTTTGGAATGGTTGGTTTTTTTATTATTTGATTTTGTTGGTCAGTTAGAGGGTTGGTTTACCAACACAAGAACATAGTTGGGTTGGAAAAAGGATATGGAGGAGGGTTCTCCTTGTTTGGTGACACACAAATGAAATACAAGCGAGACAATAGAGACAAGAACAAAGGGAAACAAAAAACAACTCAATGAATAATCTATTGTAAGAAGTTTAAGACTTAAAATATTATTTCAAGGCATTAAACAAGTATCAAAACACAATTACTCCCACATGCTACAATAAAAACATATCTTCACCAAGGCATTAGTTGTTTTACAGGTTGCATATCAATAAACATGAGTTATACAATAGATGAAAGGAAAATGAAATGTACTTTGCACACATCAATAACTACATTCAAGATAAGAGAAAAACACATATAGATTTGGACAAAAAAACATTGTCATCAAGAGTATATTCACCAGGTAGAGAGATTTAATCCATTCATAGAATAGGTTTTGTTATCACATCGATTTTCATGGGTCAATAAAATCTTTAGTTTGATTTTGAGTCATAGTTTTACCTTAGGTTATAGGTTTTTGGTCCCTTTCCCATAGCAATTTTTCATTTTTTTTTGGCATGCATAAACCATGATTAGTCTGATTTTTGTTTGAAGAGTCATTGAGTCACATCTTTCAAAATTGGTCATTATTACCCTGATATGTCACTTTATCCATGTTGTACATTGACCCCATATTCTTCTCACTCAACTCGTTAAAATGTCAAATCTAGTTTGAGTTGTATGATGCCAACTCACAAGGAGAATTTGCAGCGCTTTCAAAGTACATTTTGCAGTTATAGTCATCATTTCTCTTAAAAGGTCATGTCGTTAGAGATCGCCTTGATTTCAGAGTTTAATTTTAAATCAATATTCAGGGATTTTTTTTATGAATGTCTTAACCATTTTCTCCAAGTGTGCAAACAATCCTCCACTTTGGTGCTACGAAATGGTGTTACAGACAAGCGTTGCGCACTTCATTGCGAACTCGATGCAAGGGATGAATTAGTAGTTAGAACACTTGTAGGCTCTCCTGAGTAGATCTGAAGATATTATCCTCCAAATCCATGCTACCAGGTACTTCATGAGCTTGTACACCTTGTTTTAAGGCCTGGAAAGGGGGTTAGTGGCTTTTCCTTTTATGGCACTGTGAACTAGTTGGATGGCACTATGAACTCTCTCACAAATGTTTTATTAATCTCTAGAACCGTGTTTATGTACTATGCATCTTATCTCTTGAAACCATCAACATCTCTGGTCCTGAATTACCTTATCTTATGATCCTTTTCCTCTTCATCTCACTTTTCATACAGCTTTGCCAAAACCCTATCTTTGGCACTCCGAACTTTGTGCAGTTAGTCAACGTTGTGAACTCTCTATTCTAGCATCCTTTTAATAATTCACCATCTATTCACATTCCTTTTATGAAGATAACCTCATTGTTAAACCATTTCATCATTACTTAGAAGATTTGTCATTTTGAGAGGTCTGTGTGTCTTTTTGTTATTTATTTGAGTATTCATTTCCTCTGCTTCCCTACTCTCCACTGTGGGTAGTTATTCAGTACTGTGACAAAACCTTCCGATCTAGCAATAATGGACAATCAGAAAAATAAGGTTCACAAAGATGGAGACATTGTGAGAACAAAACCTTATGATATGCAATTATTTGTTGAGGAACCCCTGATCAGGGAGGTCTTCCAAAGAGTGGGTTGTATTAATTTATGTCCGAAAATGTAGAGGGGGAACCCAGAGGTGGCTAAAGAATTTTCACTAAACTTTTATGGAACCAAGACCAAGGTTGGGATACTAGAATTTGAGGTATGTGAGAGGACCATATTAGCATCCACTGACATACCTAGTATTGGGGAGAGATGGTTCAAGGCCATGACTCTGAGTGCTACCTTTTCAAGGGAATTCCTCAAACCAGAACACCAAGAAGACAATTTTTCAAAGGGTGTACCCATAAACCATATGTTATAGGGTTTCAATAAAATGTTGAATATAATTCAAATATACTTTACCTATGAAGGGATATTTAACATGATCTATCAATATCAATATCAATATTTAACATGATATTTAACATGATCTATTAATATCTTCCTTTTTACCTATTCAGAAGTATTGGAAAAATGTCTAATAGGGTTCAGGCTAAGTCTAAGGCAGTTGATAAAAATGTTTTTCATTCAGGGAGGATAAAGATTCTAGTGATGGATGAATTAAGAAAGGGAAACATGGAATGGGAAGAATTCATTACTTTTTTGAACTTTCAGCTTAACATTGCTCCTACCCCACAACATAAGGTGTAAATCCCTCTTCCGGTTGACAAGATTGTACAATTGGAAATGAATAAGAAAAGGAAAAGCATCGGGTCTGCTAAGAAAGATAAAGCAACAAAGGAACATGTATAAGAAGAAGGATCTTCTCAGTAAGCACAAAGATGTTCGAAGATTGATTGTTGTCATTGATGTTAACCCTAGTCATGGGTTTTGGACTGCAAGATTGATAAAGGTATTTGGACATGAAGGAAAATGCGCATGCATATACAACACCCATGAATGGATAGTATACATCATGTTGTTTCTGGTGGTATGTGGCACATCACATGGATCCTCATGGTTGAGGAGAAATGAATTTTTGAAGATGACAAAGTGAATTAAAAAAAGGAAGTACATGTAGGCCCTGAAAATAATTAAAGAAAATAATTACAAAATAAGAAAGTGTCAGGTCGGCCCTAATGTTAAAAGGAAGTGACATAAATGGTATAAATAAATATCATTATACATTTATTTTGATACAAGTCGAATTTCAGAGGGAAGAAGAAGTAAAAGAAGTCTGGATTTCAAGGGAGGATGAAGTCCTTTGGTGATGTGTTCTAAGGTATGTTATTTTCAGGTCATCTTACCATTTTTGCTATAACTTTTTTTATAGAACGATTCAGATGGTGAAATCCCTATGGTATTTAGAAGACATATCACGGTACCTTTGTTAAAAAGTTCAGCTCTTGATTCTCTATAATTATGGAGATACACTCTGTGGAATATAGGGTTTGTGACCAGTCCAGAAACTAGTCAATAAACAGGTGTTCTGGGTAAAACAGTCATAAATTTTTCATACAGACTCCAACTACAGTGGTACCACTTCCATTGGGAAGAGTATGAACTTTAGTTTCTTGTGTCTGAGTTTCAGAATCATATTTTAAATATTGAGCACGGGGCATGCTGTACAAGTTGGGTCTTCTTAACAGACCAGAATTGAATAAAGTCTACCATTCTTTCTATAACCTCTTTTTGGGGAGGATTCAAGGAGTGAAAATTAGAAGAGTTTCAGAGAATACATTGAGTAACATTATCTATAGGATCAGAGTACTCCAATAATTGAATAATTACAGAAATTGAAGAAGTCTCAGAAAGCATTATCAGGTTCTATGTGATGATTGGTTGATGGTGATGATTTAATGTAAAGTTTTATTATCCCTCATATATTCTTGGGTGGAAGGAAGAGGCAAGGATAGAGAGTTCAAATATATATTGATATTGGAGGATTGTATCTTCCTCTTGGAGGTTTATCCCTCCCTTTACATTTGGAAGCTGTAGCTACCTTTGGAAGTCATTACTTCCCTTGAACAAAAACTATTGATTATTTC